>OZ018317.1:19389124-19616624 GCA_963969495.1 Ceratothoa steindachneri | reverse complement strand
CGTCTCCCAATGTCTTCGCCATGCATCTCCGAAAGTCCAGTTCTTCCGTCTGGGGAGAAAGTCTGGCTCCCTAAACAACGCGGTAACTGTGGCTTCACGAATACTGCTGAGGAGGGGGTAGGGAGATTCCACTGCCTCAAGAGCACCTGGCGCACTCTGTGAGTCGTTATGTATTGAAAAACGGTCTCTGAGCCTGTAAGGGTGCGTAATATTCCACTCTCTGAGATATATATTATAACCAGCTTGACCGTAAAGACGGATTCAGCACCTGAAAAGAGCCACCGGCTTCGAACAAGGAGAGGTAGAATGAGAGTCTACTCCTTCTTCGAACTTGGAGCCATCAGTGCACACATGCACGGCTCCAGCGTGGCCCGATGCATTCAAACATTCAAAGTTGGTATCTCACTAGGGCAAAGGTCGCCAAACTTTTTTCACAGTGGGCCAGATAACAGAGAATGACGAGCGCGGGCCGCTTAACCACTTTGTTCAATACAATATAGTGAATACACAAAAAATAAAGACAAAAACCATATTTAGTTCCCAAAAAGCTATCAAAGAAGGCATTCTTAGCAATATTATCACACCCAGTGCGCACATATCCGAATCTCACAAACTAAGCAGCAAAAAAGGTTGGTGAGTTTTGTGAAACTGGCGTTTCGCTTTTAAGATATCAATATTTGCTTTGTAATTGCTGCATCCAATCAAGAGAATTGCTTTTAAGTGTTCATTTGTGGCACAGTGCAGTGGCAGGCCGGATCTGTCCCGCGGGCCGTAGTTTGGAGACCCCTGCCCTAGGATGATGTCTTGGGCAGAACAATTCGTACCACCGTTAAGAAAGTTACACTTTTAAAGCGGGTACAATGTTATTAGTGCAAGATTGGCCTCTTCTTCAAAACCCTGTCTCGTTTTCAGAAGAAAGCCTTACCTGGTAGCAGCTGCCAAAGGTTGTAGTAGTGTCTTCTTCGGTTACTCGTTTATTACCTTTGATGCTGATCATTTCCTGTTAATGTGATTATTATTATTTTGAACATTATTACTTCATTACATCTTTCAATGTAAATGAAGCACATTTACCCACCGAACTCGCAAAGTTAGTTTCCAAAGCATAACCACGAAAAGTTTAGGGCATAATTGGCGTGTTTCTTCGACATATGCACTGTCGAGATCGGTTGCGGACGAATTTCGAGACGTTATTGATTGGACGAGATGCTGAATCCGAGCGTAGAAGCGCATCATCCGTACTGCACTGCATTACTCTATACTACACTGCATGGCGCTTTAAGCGAGTGGCAAGAAGGCTCTGCATAGGGGACGTGCGGTAGATAGCATTCGTAAACTACAGACCAGTGTGATTGATCGTATCTACCTTTGGCGCAATTGACATTGAGGTTAGGGATGAATAAATCTAGCACCCAGAGTCAAGTGTAAAACAAACAGGGGCATTGGCAAAAAAGAGGTCGGGTACTCCTATCAACGCTCCACGTTCGAAACGTAACAAAGTGGAGAATCTCCATGGTACAGGTCAGTGGCGGCTCGTGAATAGGTACTGTGGAGCTGCAGCACCCCCTATTTCCACTCGATATTATCGATAACATTCAATATAATGAGTCTTTTTTTCTTTAATTTTGTCGTTATACTTGTACATTATATAATCCTTAAGCTTAATGTCAGCAGCCATTCCTTAGTTTATGAAAAAAATACAAAAATCCTTGTATAGAACTGTGCACTTCACAGTTTCAGCGACACGGTGTTTGGCTGTTGCGTGCATGCTCACATGTCCGAGATAGGAAGCTGCACGCTAAGGAGAGAGAGCACTGTGGCTCACGCAGTGCCGATCCTGGTGTACTGGTGAAAGGTAGCGTTTCTTTTGGACTCTGCGTGTGTTGTGTTTAAAAACGTGTTTATATTCTTGAATGTAATAAAGTGTAGAATTTAATTCATATTTTTTTTCGGTTCTTTCATTAATGAATAATTCATTGATTGAACTGCTGAAATTTCTCTTAGAAAATAATCTAGATGATGTTCGTAGTGAAATTACAAAACTGATAAAAATCGTCTTGACAATTCCTGTGGCTTCATCAGAGACAGAACGCTGCTTTTCAACACTGAAAAGAATAAAAACTTTTCTAAGGGGCACTATGAATGCTGAAAGACTAAATGCAATTGCAGTGCTTTCAATGGAGGAAAAACTCCTCAGTAGTCATCCAGAGATCAAGGAGAAAATAATCAATCTTTTCGCGCAAATTAAAACAAGAAGAATGGATTTCGTTTTTAAATGAATGGATCAAGCTTGAACTGTAACAATTTAGGTTATTAGTAAGTAAAAAATGTTTGATTTTGTTCTGTTTAGGATTTTATTAATTTTATCTATAAATTTTCTTTTGATATGTTTATTTCCTTTTACACAATATTAAAACAATGCTAAAATATTTCTGATGCAGCACCCTCTCCCCCCTAATTTTAGCCACGAGCCGCCACTGGACTACGGCTACAGGAGCCACGAAAGTAGTGAACATGCGATTCCCAGGTAACTCCATCACGTTCGGAGGAACCTAAGTTTGGAACAAGTCCAGGTCGCGGTGTTGTCCGCGACGAGAGTAAAAGTACAATACTTTGGTCTTGGCCAAAGAAAACCGAAACCTGCATCTCGGTATAACTAGACACACAATTCAGATACTGTTGGAGTAGTTGCTCCAAGGTAGATAATTGAACCCTCCCCAAAGAGATAGAAAAGTCGTCTAGGTAGTAAAATGATTTCTCCCTGGCTAACGTAAATCAAGGACGGTAGCCTTTCCCTATTAATGTCGGAAGATACCATCCATTTAGATCCTGCTAGTTGAATCTAAAAGAAAGGCAATGCCTCGCCTACGCAAGTCTCGAAGAATAGCTTAGAGGATATAATCCGGACGAGGAGAGGTATCCAGGTGAGAGCAGAACGAAATTCGCCCAGAGAAAATATGTCATTGAAATGTTCTTGGCATCCAGAAGCGAAATCCTCTCGGCGACCCTCAATGAACGTGCGATGAGCTTGGAGAATAGGAAAAAAGGATCTGAGATGATATTAGCACCTTCCTGACGAACGGGAGGAGGGGTCCTAGTTGAATTAACCACGCATCATTTTGAGACGCTTCCACATTTCTACAAGAAGAGCCTTTCTTTTGAGTGAAACATGTATGCCAGCGATGAATTGTGACGAGCGAGCTTAGAAAAGAAACGAAATCTGGCCTTAGCCCAGCTAATTTCTCATTGGGTCAAATGGCAACGGCGGCACTTACAGTCCCGTTTTACTCTCGGCCAACCATCAAGTAAGCGGTCGTCGTGTAAAGTTGCCAAACGTTCCAGAATCGAAAACAAACCTTTAGCAATGAGGGTACCGGAGAAGAAATCAAGTCTCATCTACCGACCTAAACTTCTAAAGTGAGATAGAAACGTCATAAATTTTATCGGATGACCCATCCTGCTTGATCCTGCATCACCGAGGTTGTCCCTAGAGCTGTGCCTGTCCAGTAAAATATATTGGAATGGAAAAGTGATCGCTTTCATGGAGGTCATCGATTTCCCCCATCCAAAATCGGCTTGCGTATCACGACAGCACTCGGAACGTCAAGAGAGTAGTGGGCAAAATGAGAAGAAAGCATTTGGTACGCAAATAGATGAAAAGGCGTGTCGTGATCAGACCTATTTGTCATATATGTTATTTTTTTTTGTTATGGCATGTTTTTGTTACAAGTTTAGGTTAATGGCGTTCAAGCTTTTATATTTTGGTGATACATTTTTTTTTTCACATTTGTTGTTGTTCTGTGTTTTGTTTTTCTTTTACTTTATGCTTAGTGTTAGTGCATGAATTTCTTGGGGTGCTGTTTAGTAGTTTATCTATAGATTCTGGTTAAACATGCTTTTGTTCGTCGTTTTCGGGTATCCTTCATAATGGAGTATTTAGGCTTTAATCTGGATTGTTGTTAAATTTCGGGTTAGCGTTATCTTGGAGTTGGCATCCATGGTTTCTTTTGATAGGGCAAAAGACGCCGTAATTAGAGGAAAGCCTAATACTAGGCTATATTAAAGAACAAGAAAAAGATAAATAGCAAATATAAAAAAGGCACAAGGGCAAAACAAACTAAAACAACAACAACAACAAATAAAAACAAAAGCAACAAGAAGGAAACGCGCTAAGGCACCGAGGGTAGTTATACATCCCACCGGCACAGGAACAAGCAAACTACAACAGAGTCAAATAAAATAGAGGAGGCCAGACTCCTCCAAAAAGTCGTGTCGTATAGTCAGTCTACAAGCCTGTGTGAACGAATCAGTCCCAATTACAAAGGACAAGGGGTAGCGACCCCGCTCGTGCCGGTACCGGGGCAGGTAAAGTGGGCAAAAATCACCCATACAGGGACACTCAACAAGAATGTGACGAAGAATCTGGGGAACAGCGCAGTCTTCACAGTAGGGCGCAGGCGAGCGCTCCATCAAAGGGCGGTCCATCCGGCGAGTATGTCTAATTAGGAGACGACATAAAACAACCTGAAGCCGTCGCGTCATTAGGGAAGGGGTCCATGGGAACAGTCGCGGCAAGATGGAACTCAATTTTAAGCTTCTCTCGGCGTCTCCCATCTTCTTTGCCAAGCAGCCTGGAGAGCTGCCCGTATTCCTGCCATGTAATCGTTGTGAGAAAGAGCGAAACGCTGGGTTGGTTGCCCAGTCCTCGCGGACTCTTTGGCGCCCTCATCGGCGCGCTCATTCCCCGCAATTCCTACATGTCCAGGAACCCAGCAGAAGGTAATCTCGACATCCGCCCGGCTCGCCATAACCGTGGCGTCATGGATATCGCGAACCAGGGGATGCGGAGATTCCAATGCCACGAGAGCACTCAGGGTGTTTTTTGAGTCTCTATAAATCACAATCCGGTCTCCGAGACTGGCACGTCGCGTTATCTCCCGTACAGAGCGGTGTATTGCAACCAACTCGGCCGTGAAGACAGACGCAGCGCCTGGCAGAGCCCCGCTAACTTCAAACAGAGGAGATAGAGCCATGGAAAACACCCCTTTGGGGGACTTGGAGCCATCCGTATACACTTGCACGGTTTCAGCATGACACGGAGTGTGCTCCAAAAGGCAGAACGCAAAACTCTCGGCGATGTAAAAGCTTTAGGAGCAGAGGCGTGGCGACAAATAATCAAAGATTGTACCCTCCAGGGTGGCGTCCTGGGCAGAACCAGGGACGCCACCGTCCTGAGAGTTATAGCGAGCTATCGAAGGAGTTTCTTAGCTCTAAACTCTTTTCCTGCTCCATTGGGCCATTAGGGTTTCCCCCAACTGTACGCAAAATCGGCGATCTCGGGCGAAAAACTCCGATATAAACATTGGGAGGTGTTCCCTCGCCCCCATCGTATGGAGAGTCTCCATGATAGGCCTTCTCCAGATCGACGAAAAACAGCGTGTCAGGACTCTTAGACGGCATCTTCTAGTCTGATCAGAGCATCCGACGTGGAGTGAAACTTGCGGAAGCTGCACTGTGCAGAAGACAGATGGCCTCCGCTGTCCAGAAAAAAAGGTTAATCTAACATTACCAATTTCTCTCTCAACTTGCACACGTCGGAAGTTATAGAGATTGGGCGGAAACCGGCCGGGATACAGTAATTTTTCTCACTGGCGTGTGAAAAGCGAGCACAGTAGCCATTCGACAGGAGTCTGGGAGGATACCCTCTACCAGACGTTGTTGAACAAATCTAATAGAAAGGCCATGCCTCGCTCACCCAAATGAGGAAGCATGGCACACGGGACATCGTCCAGACCAGGGGCCGTGTCCACGCATGAAACGAGAGCGGAACGCAACTCACTCAATGTAAATCCGTCATAGAAAGGTTCTCCCCCTCTGAAGTTAAATTCCAGTCCGTGGCCTTCCGCGAAATCACGACGCGCAATGAATTCTGGCGGAGCAGTATCCAGGGTAAAGAATGCAGAGAAAGAAGTCGCGAAGGACTCCGCCACGGAAACGGGGTCCGAGATTGCGGTCTCATTCTCCTATTTAACAGGAGGGGGCTCCTGCGTGAACTTGCCCCTAATCATTTTGACTGGCTTCCACACCTCTGCTAGAGGGGTCTTCTAGTTAAGTGAAGACACGTATGCCCGACAGGAAGAGCGGCAGGAATGCTTCGAAACATACCAGAACCTAACCCTAACTCGACGAAATTCACCGACAGTCAAATAGTTCGAAGAGCGATTAGACCGCATGTAGGCTAACGTTACTCTTTGAGGGCAGCTTCACACTCAGCTGATCATCACGGAAGCGGTCGGTATGCTAAACGGCCAGACGTTCTAGGAATAGTAGTCAGGCCCACGGTGATGGGGTTGCCGTAGCAAAACTCAATGGCCTCATCCACCGACTTAAACTCTTCGACAGAGACAGAGAAATCAGTCATTTCCGCGCCAGTGACAAGTACAACCGGGTCGGGCTCTTAGGTGGCCGTGGCCCAGAAAATGATATTTGAATGGGAAAGTGATCACTACCATGGAGGTTATCGACTACTCCCCACCCAGAATCAGGCTGCGCATCCGGAGAGTACAAGGATATATCAAGACAGGTAAATGAAGTGGTTCTCGGACAGTGATGCGTAAACTCATCCTCATTTAAAACACTTATCTCCACCTCATCGATCAGGTTGGCAGGAATCTGACCTCTACGATAGCTCGAGTAGTTTCCCCAGAGAGGATATCAAATGTTCCAATCACCCAGCAGTAAATGGGGCATCGCCAACGGTACCACGATGCGGCCGGAGTTACCCGCGTAGAAGTCGGCTGACGGTTGAATGTACATAGGAATAACAGTATACCTCCTGTCCAGGTGCAGCTGCACTGATACTGCTTGAAAGGAGGCATTTAATGCAAAAAGAAGAACAGAGACATCATGCCAGGTATAAATGGCGCATTCTCCTGCACGGCCCCATCTCATGGTGGTGGGATCGCAAAAGTCTTATACGACGGGAAGGTGGTCATGGAGCACGCACCCAGCATGGTCTCTTGCGATAAACTAGCGAAGGGAAAACGAGAGGAGACGAACCTCTGCAGCTGCTCCCATTTGGCCATGAGTCCGCGTCAATTCCATTGTAGGAATATGCCCTCCAGGTCTAGCTAGTACGATATGATGGGTCCTCTTCAAAGAGAAGACCCTCACGGAAATCTCCCTACGCTTCCCGGAGGCAGAACTCAGAGGGATGTGTGCCAAACAACGCGCTAAAGGCGCTGTCGCCTTAAGAGGACTTATAGGGGGAAGAATGGGCTCGCCATGTGAGTCTTTTCCTCCCTTCGCCTCGAAACCTTAGCCTGGCGTGGAGGTATCGGAGCCGGGGTCACTCCTTTGGAGGATTCGCCGTCTTCAAGCCATCGACCATACACTGGGTATTGCCGTAGGAGCGGAAGCTTCTTTTGTGCTGTCCTCCTATCGCGAGGCCATCTTTAGGAACCCCGGAAGACTGCCTCACAACTACCTTCAGGGGTGTTACCTCCTGTGAGTCTAGCGACTCTGTGTAGGCGTGATGCTCTTCCACCTTACAGGAAACGGTCACGCATGGGGAGGAGGAGGGAGCCTTGGATTTAGTCGAGCCTGGGTGTGAACCCTTTGTGCCGCCAGCTCTACTAGAGGAGCACCCAGGGTGCGTAGAATCAGAAGAAGTGTTCCGAATGTGGCCCGGTTCTGAGGCTGCATTTTTATAATAGAGGAATAAGACGTTCCAGGCAGAGCAGGCGCGCCAGAACCGGCCAGAATTTATTTTTCCAGGAGTACACACCACATTGCTTCGAAGAAGCGGGATACGGCTCTCCGCAAATGACACACTTGGCCTTACATGATTTGAACTTATCATGTGCGCCCTTGGAGCAACTTACACATACTTCGGGTAACCCCGACTTTGCACATCTACTGGAGCGATTCGTATGACCGAAGCCGTAGCAGTAGTAGCACATCCGCGGCAGTGGCACGAATGCCTTTATGCAGTAGCGATACTAACCAGCACGCACCACCGCAGGGAGTCTGTCATGGTCGAACGTGAAAAAGACTGTAGGGGTGGATCTAAAGCCCCTCCTTGTTTTCTCATTCCATGTTCGACCTTGACCGCTCCATGGTCGGCCAGCTCTAAAGTGATGTCATCTATAGAGTAGTTCACGAGTTCTCCCCAGCCCTGGGGAGCATCGGTGGTGGACGTGCCGATCTTAGCTTTGTCGCTTGCCGAAACGGGAGAGTACACGTCAGTCCACGGAGCCCTCGCGGAAGGAGAGGAACCCTTTGTCTTCTTAATCTTTTTCTTATTTTTCTTTTTAGGAGAGGTGGGTGGGGAGTGGATCTGATTCTCTGCACAGCCGTAAGAAGCCCCTACGACGGATGGACCAGTCTCAGCAAAATCTTTCCTTGAAATGAAGAAAGTTTTGACTGTCAAATGGGCACCATCCGAGGAAGGAGGTCCCTCCTCTCCTTGTGAGTCATCGGGGTCACGAGCCGTCTGGGAAGAAGCTTACACAGAGACGGACTCAGTTTCAGTGCTTGGCACCGAGCCCGTGCTAGACCACATGGAAGATCCTGCCGTCTGCGACTGGGTCACCTTCCGGATCATGTCCATTTCATCGGGGCCTCATTGTGGCCATCCCCCCCAAGACATCATAGATCCCATTCGAGGTAACTTTGCCTTATCGTGTCTGGCTGGCGAACCAGCATCCAGCGAGAAAGAGAGGGGGGCTGATACGCTGGTTCCCTATATACTGAGAATGCATGACAGCAGGACATTAGTGGGCAGGGACCGACGAGCTCTGCTATCCCTTGTCACCCTAATAGTATTGGATCTATCGAGCTGTTCCCACCTGGAATAGTTAATATTGAGTAGCCTGTTTACTCTATTGGCAGTCGTCTGTGAAAGTAATGGAGGGAATGCCACTGGAAATGAGATGGATTTCGCTAGGGGCACCTCTAGAGGTAGGTGTGTGCGGTAGTCTACTACACCCATATGCCTAGAAGAGCAGTAAGCCTTCTCTCCCGTAGAAGAGGGTTGGAGGGACTCTTGAGAAAAGCCGGGATGGAGGGGATACTTCCTTCTCTGATTTTGAACTACTCGAGAGCGGCTCCGATAAAGGTAAAGGGGGTAAACAGGTTTTGGGGGAGCATTCACCACTGCCACGACGGCCAACACTGACCCGAACAAGAGAACGGCAATACTGGGCGCCTTTGATTGGCCCCGGCCGCTCTTACTGGGCGGGGTAGTATACGCCTTCTCAGTCACCCCTTGTGAGAATTTGGAGCAAATCGAACACGTGGCATGGTAGGCAGATCGGGATGACGGATCCAGCATGGTAACATGATTCTGACTGGCTACTGTCACCGCGACTACCATCTTTACGTCGGAGTGTTCGGTTCCGTGGTTCAGCTGAGCGCTGGGTCGTGATCGGAGAGGTCCACGGACAGGGAAAGAATAGGCAACCAAAAGACGTATAGAAAAAGTGATTGGAAAGGGACGACGTAAGGGCAGGGGAAAGATGAGGAAGCGTTATTACAGGTTGTGGTGGAGCGAATGTGAGTGTGTGTGAAGGGCCATCCTCCCACCCCTTTCCCAATACCCTCTCACTCCCTCTGTGAGAATGTGTGTGTGTGAATGGGAATGTTTTTTATTTTTATATAAATATGTCTCAGCGGCCGAGACATTTCCCGCGTCCGGTTGCTGATGAGATTGAGGAGCAGTGTGTGGAATTAGAGCGATTGGGGGTGATTGAAGAAAGTGAGAGTGCATGGAATAGTCCGATTGTGCCTGTACGTAAGTCGGATGGAAGATTGCGTCTGTGTCTGGATTATCAAAAGGTAAACGAAAGGACTGTGAAAGAAAGGTTTCCGATGTGTGTGGTATCTGAGTTTGTGTATAGTATGCATGGGATGAAGTGGTTTACAAAGCTGGATCTGGTACGTGGGTATTACTAGATGCCTATTGCTGAGGAGAGCCGGCCAATGACTGCCTTTTCCTCTACGAAAAGGCATTATCAGTTCCGGAGCCTCAGCTTTGGGTTGGCTAATGTTCCCGGAGCCTTCCAGCGGGCAATGGATGTTGTGTTGAGTAAGTTTGCGAGTAAGAATGTGATTGTGTTTATAGATGATATTTTGATTATGACTCAGAGTTTTGAGTAGCATATGAGATTGGTGAATGATGTGTTGAGAACGTTGGAGAGTGTTGGTGCGAAGGTGAAGGTAGCGAAGTGTGAATGGTTTGCAAAAGAAGTGGAATTCCTTGGGAATATGGTTAGTGAGAATGGGTTACGAAAGTCGCCGAAGTATGTTGAGAAGGTGTCAATGTTTCCGAAACCGGTAACTGTGAAGCAACTAAAGTCATTTTGGGGTTTGATTGAGTTTCAGCGAAAGTTTATACGTGATTGTGCGGGTGTGAGTAAGCCTCTGACTGAGTGGATGGGCAAGAAAGGTAGTACGATTGTCAGGTGGAATGATAAGATGAATGAAGCGTATGAGAGACTAAAAGAGGCAGCGGCTGAAGATGTTGAATTGGCATACCCAGAATATAGTGTGAATTGTAAGATGCTTGAATTGTATACGAATGCGAGTGGGTACTGTATAGGAGGTTTTCGATGCAAGAGCAGCGTTTGAATGGGGAGAATGTCAGGCGAATAATTGGGTATGTATCCAAGGCTATGAATGTTGCAGAACGAGAGTATTCGACTGTGAAGCGAGAGTGCTGCGTCCATTTTTGTCTGGTGTGAGGTTTGTGATCAAAACAGATCACAAACCTCTTGTGTATTTGCAACGTATGAAATGGGCTAATAGTAAGATTGCGAGGACTTTGGAAGATTTGAGTGATTTTGACTATGTGATTGAATATGTGCCTGGTTAACGGAATGAAGTGGCTGATTTGAGGTCAAGGTATTCCGGCACGAATGAAAAAAATGTGTGTGGAGTGAGTGATCCTAAGTATTTGCCGAAAATGATTATGAATGCAAAGGAGAGTAAGGGTGGTGGTGATTCCTTGTTTGAGAGCGTATGGAATGGTTCGCAAGATTTGAAGAGTGATGGAGTAGATGTGAGAGTGCCCGATAATGTGGATAACTTAAGAAAGAGGTAATGCATGAAGTATGTAGGAAACCTGAGAGTATTGGTGTGGCAAGGGTAACAAGGAGTAACAAGGAAAGAAAGTACCTTAGGAGACCTTACGGTCCATTCAAAAAGGGGACCTTTGGACTAGCAATCGAGCGGGCACATGGCTGCTCAATTGTTTTGCGTCCCTAAACGGCCACATTTCAAGACTTTGTCTAGTCTTGACTTACACTGGTCAACAGATTCACTGTTGACAACTTCCACTGGAAGTGCGTTCCACTTACCGCAGATACTGTAAGTGAAAATTTTTTCACACAGATTTCGGTTGTAACGCTTCAGTTCAAGTTTGAAGCCGTGATTGTGCGTTCTATTCTCACTCAGTGTGAAAATATCCCGGTAGTCAACATTGTGGAACCCTCAAAGTATTTTTAAAACTTCGATGAGCTGACCACGCAGTCTACGGGTTTCCAGCGAGAACAGATTTAATTCCCTTAGTCTATCCTCATAACTTTTATGTCGGATAGAGGGAATCAGCTTGGTTGCCCTGGCTTGTACGCGTTCCAACCTTGCGATATCCTTTAGAAACGAAGGACTCCAAAATTGTACAGCATACTCCAGGTGCGGCCGAACGAGGGAGTTGTACAGACAAAGTACTATCTCCTTGTTAGGGTATCCAAACTGGCGCTTTATGTAGCCTAACATCCTCTGGGCTTTCTTCTCTGCCTCGATTCACTGTTTCGAGAACTTGAGGTCGCTAGTGATAGTTACACCCAAGTCCTTCTCAGTGTCACTCAATTCAAGAGCAGTGCCCTTAAGGATATAATGAGATTGGGGGTTTCAGTCGCCGATATGCATCACTTTGCATTTATTTACGTTAAAAGGCATTTGCCACGTGTCCGACCACTCCCCAATCTTCCGAAGATCTTCCTGCAGGCGGGCAGTATTTCCATCCTTTGCAACGTTCATACCAAGCTTGGTATCGTCGGCAAATTTGGAAATCTTGGCAACCATGTCACCGTCCATGTCGTTGACGTAGATGATGAATAGTAGTGGTCCCAGGACAGAACCTTGAGGCACCCCGCTAGTAACGGGCACCCACTCAGAAGCCTGTCAATTCACTACCACCCGTTGCCGGCTGCCACTTAGTTAGTTCTCGATCCAGCCGGCTACCTTTCCGTCTATGCCCAGCGCTCGCACTTTCCGGAGAAGGCGGCGGTGTGGTACCTTATCAAAGGCTTTCTGAAAGTCTAAGTACACCACATCCACCGCCTTGTCCCGATCGTGCTCACTGAACACGGAGTGGAAGAATTCCACAAGGTTCGTCAGGCATGACCGTTGCCTTCGGAAGCCGTGCTGGGAACTCCTCAGTAGCAGGTTTGACTAAATACGATGTCATTTTGTCCACCATCATGCTTTCCATGAGTTTACTGACTATCGAAGTCCTAATGATAGGTCGGTAGTTTGACGGTTGGCTACGGTCTTCTTTCTTGAAGATAAGAGTCACCTCCGCTTCACGCTAGTCTCTAGGAACGCATTCGGTCCGGATTGACATGTTGAAGATTGCGCTTAGGTGTCGTGACACTTGATCGCGCACTCCTTTCAACACTTTGGGTAGAAACCCATCCGGGCCAGGTGACTTATTCGTCATTAGGTCACTGATCTTCCTTTTTATTTCCCCTTCGGTGAAGTCCATATCCTCCAGCTTTTCCCCCGAGTAGGAATCCATTGGCTGGGGGATGGGACCACACTCTTCAGTAAACACTGAAGAGAAGTAGTCGTTGAGGAGGTTAGCATTTTCTGCATCTAAGTGCTTTAATGCCCCCTCCTCATTTCTCAAAGGGCAAATCGTTCGACAGATTGGTTTACGGCTGTTCACATATCCAAAAAACTCCTCGGGATTCTCTTTACAGAGTCTCTCCACTCGAAGTTCCTCAGACCGCTTAGCCGACCTTATGCTGGACTTCACTCTCCTGGCTAGCCTCCCGTATTCGTCAAAGTCACCCTATATTTTCGATTGCCGGTACACAGTTCTCTTATTCCTAAGTAGTTGGTCGATTTCTCGATTAAACCACTTTGGTTGAACAGAAGACCGACGGGGACATTTCAGAGGAGTGAAACTGCAATTGAAGACTCATGAATGTGGTTTTGAAACTGTTCCACGAGTCTTCAACAACATCGCACACTTCTAGCCTCGCGTCAGTCAGTCTAGCACGAAGACCTGCAAAGTCTGCTCCTTTCAAATCGAGTTTCCTCGATTTACTAGTTGCAGGCCCTGCCTTCGGGACTTTGACTACAAATCTCATTAATCGGTGGTCACTACCACCGAGTTCTTCGCCAAAAGAGAGGTCCTCAACGATGTCATCCTCAGAGGTGAAACCTAAGTCGAGTATATTGTCTCCTCTCGTTGGCTCTCTCACCCATTGAGTCAGGAACTCGTTGTTCGCGAACTCCAAGAGTAGTGCGTTCTCGCCACAGGGTTCTCTGGTTTTCCAGTCAACTTGTATGTTGAAATCACCCATGACGATACACACCCTGTCTTCGACAAGTTCTCCTAGTAGCTGGTACAGATCTCTGTCCTTTTCAACGAGTTGGGCAGGAGGTCTATAAAGCACCAGGGTCCTGTATTTGGCAGGACCTATCTCTAGGTCAACACCTAGTAGTTCATGGTCGGATACGATGTTGCAATCCGTCAAGTTGAGTGTATCCTTGACATACAACATCACACCGCCACCCTCTCTGTCTGGCCGATCTTTCTGGAAGAGCTGGTAACCGGGAATCGTGAATTCACTTTCAAAATCTCGGCTTGAGGTTCAAGGTAGATTGTGAGCTCAATCACAGATGTGTGTCATCGTGTGACCTAAGATCATTTCATTTGAGTCTTAGAAAGATAAGTCGCACTAGTCAGAAGGTTCTCGTCCAAAAATTCAACAGATCTTCATTTTCTCCTAGGAAACTAAGCTAAATTGTGACGCTGACGGAGCATGCGTCCGTCGGAGAACTTTGTACCGTCACTTGTTTGCTTAATCAGAAAGTGTTTCACTAATGTCAACTTTTTTTCACAGACAATTTTAAAAAGTGATGGGAATGACCGCGCTAATTTTCGAATTTTTAAGTGCTCGAAAGCAACAAGGTATCAGGTAAATTATGAGATTCGCAAAGATACATTTAATGGGGGTTAATTATCCACCCTCCTTTACGGAAAGCTAAACAAATAGGCCACCATCTTCTTCCCAAGCTCCCAGATGCACGATGTTGGGGCGATCGACTGGAACATGACGCCAACAAGATGGCCATCGTATGATAATCTTCCATCCTCAAACAGATAGTCATAGCGCCAAAAAATTGAATATGTGTGACAGATGCAACGACAAACTTACCAAGATTTCGTAGTAAAACGTCTGAAATATCACGCATCCTTTCCATCCAGGACGCATCCTTTCCATCCAGGCAGCACGCGTTTCGTAGAGCTCTCGGAATATTTCGATTATTTGCTATACTTTGGTGTTTGATAGAAGTGTTTTACAAAAAAAATAGTATTACGTATAGTCTAGTGACATAGTAAACATAAATATTAAGTTATTAGATTGTATATTTGGTTAATATAACGAAGTTGTTTAGTACTGTTAATTTTTCGGCCAGGTTCTTTTGTTTACATTATTTTGCGCGGGAAAGTGCATAGTAGATAAATTAAATTAGTGTTTTGAAACCTCGTTTCTAGGTTGACGGTTTAATTAGCGACTGATTTGGACTTGTGTTGTGCCTTAAATCTCGTTCGGTCTGTTGATTTATTTTTGGGGATTTTTCTACAGTTTTTCACCACAGAATCAGCGAAAGCTAAGTTGCTTTTTTTTTTTTTATTACTACTTAAGTTCTTTGTTTGAATGAGTGATGGAGTTCGGGGATGAAAGTGAGCATGAGTGTCAGAATATATGCATTGGTTGTGGTGTAGTTGGTGAGGGGTATATATGTGTTGTATGTGGGCTGCGTGAATGCATTGTAGATTTAGAGGGGATGAGAATGCAGGATTTAGACAGGATATGTAGGCTGGAGTGGTTAGTTTCTGAGCTCAGGATGGAACTTAGTGTTAGGCCTAGATTTGGGAATAGGTTAGGTGGTGAGGTAGGCCAGATAGATGTTTCAGGTGAAGGTAGAGGGCCGGTGGAGGAGGTAGGATATGATAGTTCTAGGGATAGTGAAGTTAGCCCCCTTAGATTAGTTAGAAATAGGCCTAGTGAGGATGGGGGACAGTGGAGAGTGGTTAGGAAACTTGTAGCTAGGGTGGCTTCTCCTGTTCTTTGTGAGAATAGGGTTACCTCTGTTGAGGTGGTTAGCCAGGGGGAGAATAGGTGTGTGAGTCAGAGGGACACAGAACCTATTAGCTTGACTAAGAGATTCAGTGCCCTAAGAGAGGAAGTAACTGGAAGTGATATGACATGGGGGTGGGGGTGGAGGTAGAGTGACTGGTATTTTAAAAGAGAATAGGAGTGGGGATGGAGTTAGGCCCATGGGGGTTAGGAATAGGAGTCTGACTGGAGTGCTTGTGATGGGTGATTCGCGAGTTAGATATTTAGATAGGAAGTTGAATGCAAGTAGATTGAATGGCTTGAGGGTGTGTTTGCCGGGTGCTGGAGCGAGAGATCTTTCTGATAGGTATGAGGAGCTGGTGTCTGGCTGTGCAAGGGATGCGGTTGTGATTACACATGTAGGAGTGAATGATGTGAAGAAAGTGGGTGCATGTGAGTTACGTGAGAGGTACAAGAGGTTGATTGAAAAGGTGAAAGAAAGTAGAATGAAAGGTGTTGTGACAGGTGTGCTTCCAAGAATGGATGTTGGGGTAGAATGGATGTCTCGTGCGATTGGGCTGAATGATTATGTTAGGAGGATGTGTGAGATGGAAGGTGTCATGTTTGTGCATATGTGGGATAGGTTTGTTGGAATGAAAGAAATGTATACGATGAATAGACTGCATTTGAGTAGGAGGGGGGTAGATGTGTTGTGGGAGGAGTATGATCGTGTTATTAGGTCTTTGCGGGCGGGAAACTAGATACTTATAGTGGTCAGGGAATTATGAGAGGACATTATAATACTGAAAGTAGAATGGATTAGGCAGATAACAGAAATAGGTTTCAAGGCGATAGAGGTGAGGTCATTCAGGTTTCAAGAGGTGCTTCAGGGATAGGGGGGTTAAATTGTTTCTATACAAATGCTCATAGTCTTAGAAACAAGAAGGATGAGCTATTTAGTTATATTAGCGATGAGGATATAGATATATTATGTGTTACTGAATCATGGGCTAATGAAATAGAATTTAGTGACACTATAAGTGACCTACAAAAAAACAAAAACAAACAACAATAACAAAAAAAAACAAGTTAAATACAAGGGAGAAGGCCGGCCTCTCCCCCAAAGTCTATCAGTCCACCAGTCATGGTGCACGCACTCGACCCGAGTACAAGGAACAGGCGGTAGCGACCCCATCCATCCCGGTACTGGGACAGGTAACGTGCGCGGAGATCACCCAGACTGGGACATTCGACAAGAATGTGCCGAACAGTCTGGGGGACGACGCAGTCGTCGCAATAGGGCGCAGGTGAGCGCTCCATCAAATAGCGATGCGTCACACGAGTGTGTCTGATTCGGAGACGACAGAAAGCGATCTGAAGCCGTCGCGGCATTGGGGAATAGGTCCATGGGAACAGCCGCGGCGCAATGGCACGCAACTTTAAGTTCCCTTCCACCGTCTCCCATCTTCTTTGCCAAGCAGTCCGAAGAGCTGCCCGTATTCATGCCATGTAGTCGGTGTGAGGAAGAGCGAAACGCTAGTCCGGTCGCAGAGTCCTCGCGGACTCTTTGGCGCCCTCATCGGCGCGCTCATTCCCCGCAATTCCTACATATCCAGGAACCCAGCAGAAGATAATCTCGACATCTTCCCGGCTCGCCATAACCGTGGCGTCACGGATATCGCGAACCAGGGGATGTGGAGATTCCAATGCCCCGAGAGCACTCATGGCGCTTTGTGAGTCGCTATAGATCACAATCCGGTCAATTTGTTAATGAGCCAACGAAGGGGGACAATATATTAGATTTAGTACTTTCTAACAGTGATCATTTAGTTCAAGAATTGACTGTTGGGGAAGCATTGGGAAATAGTGACCATCAGATAGTTCGTTTTAACTTGGGAATTGAGAAGGGTAAAATAACCGAGAATGCTGTAAAAGTTCCAAATTTTCATAAGGGAGATTATGTAAAACTTCGAAGCTTGCTAAATTTGGTAGACTGGGATGTAGAATTCAGAGGTAAAAATGCTTATGGGATGTGGGATACTTTCAAGCATATAATAAATGTAGTCCAAGAACAATGTATCCCAATGAAGGCCATTAGGAACAAAAGTAGGAAACCATTATGGTGGAATCAGGAGATAGCTAGAAAAATTTCAGAGAAGAAAAGGGCATACAAAAAATTACAGGTACAAAATAATATTCAAAATTTAAGTGATTATAGAATGGCTATGAATGAGTTAAATAAGATTATAAAGAAGAAAAAAAGGGTGTCAGAAATTAAATTAGCTCAGGATAGCAACAAAGATCCTAGAAAGTTCTTTAGTTACTATAAAATTAATAACAAGTCTGTCAGAGTTAAAATAGGACCTATCAAATATGAAGGGGTTGTGAGAGAAACTGATGAGGAAATAGTTGAAGTACTAAATGGTCATTTTGCATCAGTATTTACAAAGGAGAAACTGAATAGTCTTATGTATAGTACTCATGGGTCACGGAAAGAGGTGTTTACTACCATTAGTGTGGATCGGAGGATGATAAAAGGACTAATAGGTGATTTAGATACTACCAAGGCCTCCGGCCCTGATAATATTCATTCTAGGCTACTTAAAGAAGGGGTAGAAAGTATCTCAATAGCTCTGGAGAAGTTGTATACTAGGTCACTGGAATATGGAGAAATACCCGATGATTGGAAGAGAGCGAATGTAGTCCCAATTTTCAAGAAGGGTAGTAAAGAGGATCCAAATAACTTTAGACCGGTTAGCCTAACTCCTGTAGTCTGTAAAATTCTTGCGAAAATAGTTAAAAAAGGGATTTGCCAACATCTAGAGAGGGAGGGGTTAATCAGCGATGCTCAGCATGGGTTTAGATCAGGTAGATCATGTTTGACTAATTTACTAGACTTTCTGGAGTTTGTAACAAATCAAGTAGATAAGGGAGAGAATGTAGATGTAATTTACTTGGATTTTAGTAAAGCATTTGATAAGGTACCCCATAGGAGACTAGTTCATAAATTAAAAATGATTGGGATATGTGGGGGCGTTTCAAATTGGATAGCTGAGTGGCTGAAAGACAGGAAGCAAAGGGTAGTGCTAAATGGTGTAAAGTCAGAGTGGAGGGATGTTATCAGTGGGGTTCCTCAGGGAGCAGTTCTCGGTCCATTATTATTTGTCATCTATATAAACGATCTTGGGGAGGCAGTTAATAATAAAGTGTCAATTTTTGCGGATGATACCAAATTAGCAGCTGTAGTTAAAGATATTGATGATAATTTTAAAGTGCAGGGGGATTTAAATAAATTGTTATCCTGGGCACATAAGTGGCAAATGACTTTCAACCTTGATAAGTGCAAAGTTATTAACATGGGAAAAGATAATAGAAAATTTAACTATGAAATGGATGGGCATTGGCTGAGAGCTCAGTAGAGGATGAGAAAGATCTAGGAATAGTAATAGATAAGTCATTAAGGTTTTCTAAGCAGTGTATTGAAGCAAGAAATAGGGCAAATAGAGTGCTAGGTTTCATTAAGAGAAATGTCAGTTACAAAAGTAAGGAGGTTATTCTTAAACTCTATAACTCTTATGTTAGGCCACATCTAGTGTACTGTATACAGGCATGGTCCCCACATTTTAGACACGATATTAACCTTCTCGAGTCAGTGCAACGGAGGGTAACAAAGATTATTCCTTCCCTGAGGCACCTTGAATATATAGTTAGACTGAGGGTATTAAATATGTTCTCGCTCGAAAGGAGGTGTGTGAGAGGGTATATGATTGAGCTGTTTAAACAAATTTCTGGGATAGATAAATTGGATGTTAGCAAGTTTTTTGAGTTAGATGATGGAAATCGGACTAGAGGTCACCACTTGAAAATTAAAAAGCAAGGGTGTAGGTTGGATTTAAGAAAATATTTTTTCACCAATACAGTGGTAGATTTCTGGAACAAATTGCCGCGGAGGGTAGTAGGTAGTCCAAATTTAAATGTATTTAAGAGTAGGTTGGATGAGTTTAGGGGCAGGGAAGGTTGTGATGGTTCCTAAGTTTTGTATATATTAATATTGTTTGTATATATATAGCTGCATGATTTAGTTCTTGACAAGCCTTGATTGGTGATACCCTTGTTTCTGGATGCAATCCTCTGGATGTAGTTTTCTTGGGAGTTTGGGTGCCTTAAAAAAGAGGCCGTTTGACTTGGATGACGTATGATGAGCCCTTGTGGCTTTTGTCATCCGTTATATTATATTGTGGGGGACTTTGATTTTGTCTTCCCCTGGCGATGGTGCTTTTTGTGGGTGGGTTTTGACGGATGCGGATGACCTTTGATAGGCCCTTGTGGCTTTTGTCATCCGTGAAATTATGTTATGTCATGTTATGTTTATCAGGCAGGAGAGTAGTGATATAACCGGCACTAGTGTTGAAATGGGTGCTCGGTTTGTCACCCATGGATTAAAAGCTTAAAGTGGAACGTATCTACCATCTATATGAGTTGGGTCTTCACTGGCCAAGCAGCGAGTAAACGAGACTTGAAAGAAAGCGTTCGAAAAGGTTTTTTGATTTGCTTCTTCCTGGTGAATGAGAAGAGAATTGAAAATTTACTTCTCCTTTACCTCCCAACTCATTTTCACACATCTTTCAGGGAAGTGTGTTGAGTAATGATCTAATATCCCCCTCAAGCTGGTTTCGTGCAAGATGCAATGGTGACGTACAAGGGTTTTGCGCTCTGCACACTCACGGAATCTCGAAGAAACTGGTAAGGGTCATACGCAGGGGCCAGTATTTCGATGAATCGAGGATACTTTGGCGAACATAAGAATGAATACTGGCCATCTTACACACCAATGTAGCTGCCCCGCTACCCAAAAGCATATACGATCAGTTTCTCGAGGGCTGGCTAAGCACCCTTGTCGTGGTCTCATTGAAAGGCCACAGGTGAAATAGGGTACTATGGAGTAAAAACGATGGATATAGGATGGTATGGGGCTGCATGCAGGTTAAGTGGTGGGCCGTCTTACGGTTTGTGGTGACACCATGAATTTATAGAAGTACCAAGCTTTACTGAGAGATTACATGCTGCCTTCGGCCCGAGACCTCTCCAGAAATACCCTGAATGTGATTTTCCAGCAGAACAATGCCCCATTTACCAAGTCTGCGTCCACCATACATTGGTCCCAAGAAAACAATATCACGGTTATTGACTGGCCACCTCAGTCTCCCCGGATCTAAATCCCCTGGAAAATCTCTGGCCGGACCTGAAAGAGGCCTTAAGGAGTCACCAGCTAGCCACAAAGAGCTACTGAAGGCAGACATCGCCCAGGAGGGAGGGAACCAGCATCACACCCTAGGTGTCACAGCCTCGTGTGGGTCATGACTCGAAAACTAAATGATATCATCAGTGCCAAGGGACTCTCGACATGCTACTGAACTTCCCATCAGTTTGGTGTTGTTGTCGTTTTTACAGGGCTTAATCTGTTATCTTTTATATGTTACTGATGTTACATGCCTTGAGAGATTTTTATTTTTTTCATTCTTGTTAATTGCTTGGGGCATATATAACTGATTGTTATTTATTTCTCCTTACTTAACTATTATATTCATATTGATATGCAAATAAAAACTGTATTACTCTGCATTTACCTAATTTCCTAAAATTTTCAGTGTCCGAACACATTTGGCCACGCCTGTAATACAGGGTCACCCCCAAAAAACGAGTCCCAACTTTCGATAGGCCTCATTTCTTAATTTTCTGCAAAGATTGAATGAAACTTTAGTGATAACTAGTTTATTGTGTTTAAAAACATCATATCAAAACATGAGAGTCTTTGGACTTTTCTTCTTTATTCTAGAACAACGTGTTCGAGATGACCTCCATTTAGCTCTGTGCATTTCTTGAGGCGCAGCACAAAGTTGCCCATGACGTCCTTACAAACCGACCGACTAATGACTCTGATCTCCTCCTTGATGGCTTTTTTGAGTTCCATGGTGGTCCTGGGTCTTCCTGCGTACACTCTGTCTTTAAGGCTGCCAAAGAGAAAGAAATCTGGGGGGGGGAGGGCTAAGGTCTGGGCTGTGAGGTACCCAATCAAAATCAGTCTTGAGACTGATCACACGGCCACCAAAGTTCTGTTTCAGCCAATCTCGGGACAAGATTGAGGTGTGAGAGCTTGCTCCATCTTGCTGGAACCAGAACATCCCATAAGCGACATGAACAGGGTCTGTAGCTCCTTCTTGAAGGTTTTGAGGACCTCAATATACTGCTCCTTGGTGACTGTCACTGTCACGCCAGATTTCTTGAAGAAGAATGGTCCGATGATGTCTCTGACCAAGATTGCAGTCCATACCATGCACGCAGGTGGGTGTAGGGGCTTGGTAGCTACCTCATTTGGTCTGTAGGTCCTCTTGAAGACATTTTTCTTAGAGTTTACCTTTCCTTCAAGATGGAAGTGAGCTTCATCTGAGGTCCAAAGGGTCCAAAGGAGGTTAAGGAAAGTTAGGGTCTCCCGAATCTTCTCCAGTATCTTGACTGCCATAGCCTTTCTCTGCTCCTTGTCTGAGACTGTAAGGGTCTGCTTCGTCTGTATTCTGTATGAGCATTGGGTAAACCTTTACATCCATTACTAGCACTCTCCTGCAAGTCTCACGGGATATACCTAGGGACTGACCGCTTGCGCACAGAGCGTTTTGGATTTAACTGAAACGACTCTCTCACGCTCTCGACCAGCTCAGCTGTACGCTTCCTTAGGCGTCCTGAATGGCTTGGGCGGTTGTCAATGGCTGCATTGAGGTTCTTCACTGTCCCATAGTTCTCGAAGTGGTTCACCCAGTCCTGAATTCTTCTCTGGGAGGGGGCTTTTCCACATTCGAACTGATGCACGAAAGTGTCCTGCACTTTCTTGAACGAGCCTCTATTGTAGTAATGTTTGACGCAGTATATTCTTTGTGGAGCTCCCATTGAAATCTAGTTGTGTTCACAGGCGTTGCTTCTGTCATGTCCTGCAAATTAAGGGTGATTAGTGAATGAATGAATGAAGGAAGGATATATCATAAAAAGTATGTATGCAGGCCCGTTTATTGGGGGGGACCCTGTATAAACTGTACTTCCGGGAAGATCCCTTCGTGAAATCGTATTGTGAATCGACCATATTCTCAACTCTGCTTTCCAGATATCAGTTTACTCCCCGTTGCGATGGTTTCTTTGAGCATAATTCTTCCAGTTACCCGTAGTAATAGAGCTGCCTATAAGGCGAACGTATAAATCATCTTTATCTCGGCTTGAGTCGTCTCGGTGGACCTTTCTGACGAACCGGAGTGTCGCCCTCAGCTGCAGAAGGCTCGACTGCCAGGTTCTCCCATGGTGCCGGATCACTCGCTGTTAAAGTCCTCGGTCATCCTTGCTGTCACCCGAAGTGTTCACCCTACCACCTGGATACCGAACTGCCTCCTCGAAGCACCACGTTTAAGCGCAGCACCTACTTTTCTGGTTGGAGTGAAAGGATTTGAATCTCTAATTCTCTTTGCATCATACACCCTCTGCAGCTATCAGCTGATCCATCAAATTGTACGAAAAGGAAACAACCACTACACATACGACAAGTTCCTTTCTGCAGAACCATTTTCCCACAGAATCGAACCATATTTAGAGAACAAAAGGGTCTGCCAAATAAGCTCACCGGACAAAAGAATTCTAGTAACCTTGGACGAGAAAGTACTTTTAGAAATATCCCTGCGAATGGCAGAGTACAGAGAAATGATCCCTGCCTAAATACCTTTGAGAACTGTATAACCAGTACTCAATAGAATACAACCCTGACACGTCAGTGTCCATATGGATCCCCAAAGGACCTTAAATCCAAAGAGACTAGTCGTAATGACGATTAATCTATTGCATCCTTCTTAAAGGTTTAGTCATGGATTAAATAAAATAAGTTATACAAATGCGTATCATTTCCTCTTAATCCAACAGTTTATATTATCAATAAAAGATCTCTATAGGAGAGATCGAGTATCCAAGCTGCGTGAAACATTGCCGTGAAAACACAAAATTGATCATTAACTCCTCATGAAACAACCTTATAAAAATCAGCTAAGTAATTATTGCAAAGGTAACACTTACCGTCCGTAATCAGGCAACTTAATTTAATCCAAATTTTCGAGGTAAATTTATACTTGGTAAAGTAGGTTGAACGGAATGTCCAGGTGGAAAGGCGCACTTTCAAATGTAGTCACGATTAGCTAATGTTTGCTAGTTAACTGCTAAAGTAAGGCAAGCGTGATGCTCGCGATGGTATGGTTTTCTCCGGGAAGTATAACCTTTGCTACGAAAAAACAATTGTATTTCCTAACATGTACAATTGAATAGAAGGAAATTAAGTAAGCTTTTAAATATAACGGCGGTGAAAATAAGAATTTTCAGGTTCACAATGAGAAAAAGTTTCCTTTGTAAACTCAAACCTCACCTCCAATTGCAGCAAGGGTGAGATAAACCATACACAGTTAATTAAAAGGGCAATCAATATGATTGATATATATAAAATTAATGGTAAATATTTAGTATCAAACCGAGGCGCTTTGCCGGGTAACCACAATACTTTACCCTAAACTCATAGAGCGCAATGCTTGTTATTAGAGTAGAGCCAGACAGAAAGAACCAAATTCCCGTGATACACAGCGGCAACATGCTAAGAAGCTCCCTCATACTTGCTCCTGAGTAACTCAAGCACAATTAAGCTATCCTTTTTGCCCGTTGTGCTCGAGGGCCCCAAACGTATTGTTTATGCTTGAAGGTAAGGTGGCTGACGGAACCGGGTAAGGTCAATTGCTTAACCAAACCTATACAAAAGAATAATACCTTAATTACTAAATATTTACACTTCAACATGGATAAGGTGGTTACTTCCTTTGCGAGAAAGATGCAATGCAATGTCTTTATAGGTAAGTAAAGATGACTGATAGAAATGGGTTATCTGTACTTCACGCAATAGCTACTTAAGCAAATATTTACTAACTGTTAAATGAATGGGCTAGTTCTCAGTCAACACTAGTAAGAATGATTCATTGTCAGAACGAACGTACGGAACTTTTATAAAGAGAGTCCCAGTGTCCTTTGGCCTACTAGTTAAATATGCGGTGTGGTAATTCTACAGCTTAAAATCTCCAACGCAATCGAAGGCACTTTGTTATAAATATCTCTATTTAAAAAAAAAAATACACAAATGTTATTTAAGACGCGCAAATTTCTAATTATTATGTTATGAAGAAAAATAGATTGGCAGCCATCGTGTCACTGATCGCTTCTTTTGAACTCCCAAAAGAATTGTTAGGTTCGGGTCTAGGTGAGTTAGTTCATTTTAGTTGTTTTTTTTTAAAGTTAGGTTAATTTTGGAGAGGGGGTGTAGTTTTTTATTACTTTTATTTTTTTGTGTTTTGCCGCCGGAAAGGAACCAAACCTAGAAACCTATTTTAATAAAAAAAAATGTCTTCCTCTGTGATGATTATCAAATAACTTCTTTCGTTCTCACGTGAATATTAGGGTCGTTTAGAAGCCTAATGGATTTTTGTCAAAAGTACCGCCGTTAATCATTCCAATAATTTTGTGGATCCGCAAACATCGCCTCACACTAATAATAATAAACAACTGTGGCGTACAACAAAAAATGCCCCGTTATATGGACGCAGGAAAAAATATTTAGCTAAAACGGTGGTTATGCTCCCTTTTAAGAACCAGAACATGCGGTTCCAACATTTTCTCAGTGCTGCGGCATAGTTGTACAATCTATGTCAATAATTTTCGCCAACTATTGACATTGGGGTAAGTAAAATATAATCTTTTCCACTTTTGCTAATTCGACACATTAAAACTAAGCCTGTAAATAACCAGCTACCTCTAATCTTCTATATCGTAGTTAAATGCACCATCGTTGCAAATATGTATTTCTTGAATCGGTACAATGAAACATTTTTTCCCCGAGGCTTAAGACGTCAAAGCAGCGGCAAAATACTATTTTTCAAGTGCTAGTAACTCGAAAAATAGTGTTGTGCGCGCCGGAAAAATAGCAACAGACTATTCATATAGGCCTGTAGAATAAATTGAATGCATTAAAAAAAAAACGGAGTTATTAATCTGTAGAATTGCCAAATACGTTTTTGAAGAACTCAAAAATCTCGTAAATAAACCAAAACACATACTCGTACATACCTGTGAACCAAACTAGAATACCTTACTGTAACCAGCCAGATATGAGCTACCTAATAACTCAATTAACCATCTATGACTCATTGGCGTTCCTCAGCGACATTAGATTTCATAGAGCTTAATTACTTTATTCACGTTTCGTTCAATAGCTGCCTGAAATTAGATAGTAAATATGTAGCTAAGAAACTTTATTTGAACAATAATTTGTGAAATATTTCATTCAAGCGCCTTTATACCAGTTGCCCAATAGCGGTCATTTCTAAAAAATAACTTGGGTCATAGAGGGTTAAGAGTAGGAAATATTTTAATAGGAGAAAGCTTGAATTTAGCAAAACAAATCAAATACTAGGCTGAGGGCCAAGGCTACTAAGTTCCGTAGGGCACGGGTATAAGTTGCTAATTTATAAAGAATCAAATGATTGTATTCTAAGGAAGACCCGGAAAAGAGGAATGCAACAATGCTTAGGGTGATAAGTACGGGCCGGCAGAAAGGAGAATAATAAGTAGGTTAAGGTGAAAGGTTGCTAGGTGATTTGAAGTAGACCAATGAATAGGATTCGGTAACCGAAAATTCCTAACCTTTGTGTTCGGAACTTTGGAGTATTAGAACGTACTCCTAATTCTGAAAAAAAATCCGACACATTGCCGGCCAACAAAAGAAAAAAATATCACATAATATATTAAGTGTATACCTATCTACAAATCTCTGGAAATTGCTTGGTCATCCGTTGCCTTGCTATACGTGCGGCTGACCGCCCCAGTGGTCTTGGACCAGATGGATCAAGTCCCTTATCCTCATTGACGAGAACCAATACGGTGCTTTATGCAACACCTAGGAAGTCGTGGTCTCTCTGGCGAGAGTGAGTCGAACTTGGTTCTTAATTCAAGTTAACTTGGAGTGCGGTGCGATCACTGAGTAACGAGCTCGAGGAGGAGCTTTTTTCCTTCGTTACTAATTTTCTTATGGACGAGGACTGAACTCGGGGAGGGGTCTTCTTCAAGGGCGAGGATAACGGAGGGGGTTTTCTCTGGCGAGAATAAATTACTTAACGTTCGGTTTGGTAACCCGGATGAGCTTTTTCTTAATTCCAGTCTTCCTCAAGGGCGAGTATAACGGAGGGAGATTTCTCTGACGAGAACAAGTTGAACTTGGTTCCTTACCAAGTTAACTTAGGAGTTCGGTGTGGCCACCGAATAACGGGCTCGAGGGGAAGCCTTTTCCTTCTTCTTTTCTTAATTCCTCAAGGACGAGGAATACCCCTGGTGTTTAAGGTGCACCAGGATATGAGGTGTCTCTCTGGCGAGAGTAAGTTGAACTTACCAAAGTTAACTTATCGTTTGGTTTGATAACCAGGGACTTAGCTCGAGGATGAGCTTCTTCTTAGCCCCTTAAGGTAGGTAGCCCTGCCTCACTTGCAGGGTACTTCTTGGTCTGGCGGCGAGCAAAGTACACTACCTCTCCAGTCTCGGTAGTTCGGTTTGATCCGAAGACTTCGTCACCTAGAGACTGACGTATACTACCTCGATTATCCTCAGAGTTCCTCATTTATACCTCGTCACCCCACTGGGGGAGTGGTAAGGGAAGGAGGGGCTTGAGGACGGCCCCAGGAGAGTTTTTTTTCCAAACGGTTTTTCACACGAAGTCAAACATCGGCTCCTCGTTAGCCTTCGAGCTTGGGAGAAACCCGTCTCCAATTTCTCATTCGACGTGAAACTGGATCTCACTCTCCTGGGGGAGATCTTACATTTTTACCTTTAGGGTCTTTCATGGCACCGAGTTGTGCCACACTGTGTTTAAGCACTGAACCCGCCGATGCCTTCGACGGATGTCTTTGCGGTAACCGCCTTGTGACTGCACCAAGAGTGAACGAGGGTGGAGGGGGAAGTGACCATTCCCCTACAACACCTCCCATCGAAGAATTTAATGGGGAGGGGGGATGCTCCCGGGAACTCAAAACAACTTACTCAACCTAGTCGAGATTAGCAAAGTTGTATTTCTTGAGCCCTCTCATACATTAAGTTTCCTTACACAGGCAATGTGTCGAACTAGACATACTCGATTTACAATTTTACATAAAATTAAAAAACCTTAATTCGTCGATTACCCACAAAAAAAACAAAAAAAAAAACAAGCTACTTCCTTACATTTCTAAGTTTTTGAGAACTTAAATCCTACCGATAAATATTAACACGACCAACAAATGAAAACATGGTTTCACGCTCATTAGGTACTGAAATGACCCTCAATGGTATTTCGTCTCCGCCTATAGAGCATCTGTCCTTTATCGGCTCCTTTGATGTAGCTGATTCTAAAATGGTGCTCTAAGACCAATACTTTACCGCGCCTGAGTCGGCCGTTCGGGTTATTGAGTCTACCCCAGTATGTTACTAAATGGTAGCGGTATTTCAACCTACTTGACTTACCCATATTATGGTACTTGACTACCTTTAAATTGAACATTAAGGCTAGAGCGGCCTGTTGCAGCGGGGCATAATTGATGGGAGCGTAGGTCCCGTAGCTATCCTTTAACCAGGGACACTGGAAGATCGTGTCTAGGTTCGATCTTTGGGGATCGAGAAAACTTTTCCCTGCGAGGTCGTTAATGGGCGTGGCGCTCACTACGACTTGGCGATTTAGCGGTAACTCCGTGGACGTTCCGTTCGGAGAGGAGCCTACTAGGGGTAGGGGATACTCATCCGCGTCTACCATTTGACTAGTCTTACCTGGGTGTATTGCAATAGCCCCTCTTTCCTCCTTCCTTGTCAACTCATTTGACTCACTTCTCTTAGTAGGTAGTTCCTCAGGCACACCTGCTCGTACCTCTTCTCTACCTCCTACTTCTTCCCTGATAACCCCATTTGGCTGGGTTCTCCTCGTAGGTTTTCCTTTAGGTACTCCTGCTGGTACCTCATCCCTACTTTCTACTTCTTCCATCGTTACCCAATTTGGCTGGGTTTCCATCGATGGTCCTTTCTTAGGTCCAGGCCGGGCTCCAACTTCCTCGGCCTCTATCAGATTCTCGATAGGTGCTCTTTCGAGTGCGAGCAATCTTTCCTTTTCTTCTCTCTCTACTCTTTCAGCTTGAGCAAGTTCTTTTTCCCTCTGTATTCTACTTTCATCTATTTCTTTTTTAATCTTTATTCTCCTCTCTTTCGACTCTTTTTCCCTCTTCATTCTCCTTTCCTCTGCTTCTTTTTCTGCTTTCGCTATTTCGTTTTCCCGTCGAGTTCTTCTTTCTTCATCTTCCAGCTTTATCTTTAGTCTTCTTTCCTCATCTTCCCTTTCTATCCTTATTCCGAATTCTTTTGCTTCTCTTTTCAACAGTATTATTCTTTCGCTTGTTTTACCTCCTCTCAGCATTCTTCTTTCCTCTGTTTCTATTTTCCGCTGTATTCGGGATTCTTCACTTTTCCGGTTCATCCGTATTTCTATATTTTCCCTTTTTCTATCAAACTCTATTATTTCTTCTTCTTCTTCTCTTTGTATTCTCAATTCTTCGATGATGTAGGCATCCATATCCTCGCCTTCAAATCCCAGAATTTGGGCTTGTAGGTAAAATCTTTTGACCGGATCCATTTTGTGTTGGTCCGTCGAATTTTCCTTACTGTACTCTCAGGTAATTATGCCACCACTCACCAGGTAGCGCTCAGCATAACTTACCCTTAATCCCACTACTATACTGATTGAAATACCACTCCCGACAACAAATTTACCACTTGACCTACCAATTACCTTTAGATTTTTACCACCCCTAACTCTACCAATTTTCCTCTCGTCAATTATTCTCTTATTCCTGATATTCCTTTACGTGTTGGCTCTTTCTTAATTAGACACTGCTGGGTTCTTTCTAATAACAACCTACAAAACCTGACACCACTTTCATTTATGTCGTAGTCTTCTTTCTGATAAAAAACCCTACTCACCTGACACCACTTTTTTTTTAGTGTCGTAGAATGCCCCCCCCGCCTTTTTGTTCTATTCTAAGAGTGCTAAGTGTGTCTAATATATTGATATTTTAAGAATATCTTAAAGAACAGGGCCGTGCTGAAACACGTAAGGATATAAAAGAAACGCCCACTAATTCACGAAATAAACTTATATTTTACCTTTATCAATTGAATACATAACATTTATACATTAACTACAGCAATACTCTGAATATTATCCTATACAAGAATTAATTAAATTAGTTTACCCACCAAAATTGGTTAACGTTTTCTCTACACACAACAATAATGTAAGAATTAGGCTTACGGACTCAGGTGGAGTTTAAAGGCCTCAGAAATGTTATTTATTTTCGACGCGTGCCGCCGGCCAGATGTAGATGAGCGAGATCACACGGTTGTTTTGGCGAGAGTGGCAGCTGGGGGGTCCACACGTTCTTCCGGGGGGGGGGGGGGACGAGAACCAATACGGGGCTTTATGCAACACCTAGGCAGTCGTGGTCTCTCTGGCGAGAGTGAGTCGAACTTGGTTCTTAATTCAAGTTAACTTGGAGTACGGTGTGATCACCGAGTAACGAGCTCGAGGAGGAGCTTTTCTCCTTCGTTACTAATTTCCTTATGGACGAGGACTGAACTCGGGGAGGGTCTTCTTCAAGGGCGAGGATAACGGAGGAGGGTTTCTCTGGCGAGAATAAATTACTTAACGTTCGGTTTGGTAACCCGGATGAGCTTTTTCTTAATTCCAGTCTTCCTCAAGGGCGAGTATAACGGAGGGAGATTTCTCTGACGAGAACAAGTTGAACTTGGTTCCTTACCAAGTTAACTTAGGAGTTCGGTGTGGCCACCGAATAACGGGCTCGAGGCGGAGCCTTTTCCTTCTTCTTTTCTTAATTCCTCAAGGACGAGGAATACCCCTGGTGTTTAAGGTGCACCAGGATATGAGGAGTCTCTCTGGCGAGAGTAAGTTGAACTTACCAAAGTTAACTTATCGTTTGGTTTGATAACCAGGGACTTAGCTCGAGGATGAGCTTCTTCTTAGCCCCTTAAGGTAGGTAGCCCTGCCTCACTTGCAGGGTACTTCTTGGTCTGGCGGCGAGCCAAGTACACTACCTCTCCAGTCTCGGTAGTTCGGTTTGATCCAAAGACTTCGTCACCTAGAGACTGACGTATACTACCTCGATTTTCCTCAGAGTTCCTCATTTATACCTCGTCACCCCACTGGGGGAGTGGTAAGGGGAGGAGGGGCTTGAGGACGGCCCCAGGAGAGTTCTTTTTCCAAACGGTTTTTCACACGAAGTCAAACATCGGCTCCTCGTTAGCCTTCGAGAATGGGAGAAACCCGTCTCCAATTTCTTATTCAACTTGAAACTGGATCTCACTCTCCTGGGGGAGATCTTACATTTTGACCTTTAGGGTCTTTCAGCTCGCCGAGCGGCGTGACACTGCGGTTAAGCACTGAACCCGCCGATGCCTTCGACGGATGTCTTTGCGGTAACCGCCTTGTGACTGCATCACGAGTGAACGGGGGGGGGGAGTGACTATTCCCCTACGCTCATTATCAGGGGCCAATGTCGAAAGGGCACGTACTTCCAACGATGCAAGTTTACTAATGGACGAAAAATCCGTTCATTGTCCGTCTTTACTTCATTGTGAGAGGACGACCTCGAAGGACCACCTTGACCCCCCCCTCTCCGTCGAGGAGTGGCCACGTGGCCTTAAGCTGGATTCCAAAAAGCGAGGAAGCAAATAAATTCTCGCGTGGGAACAGCCAACGCGACTGTCCACAGCTGCGTTTGCTTAAGCCGGCCGATCCCCCGCTGAGCGCCTTTACCGAGAACCCCACGCCCCACGGACATACTAATCCCTCGCAGACACGAGTCTCCAGGTAACCCTCATGCCTTGAGGCGAGAATCGCCGCATGAAAGAATGTCTTCCCAAGGCCTTATCTCGTCTTGGTAGGCGAAGAACGGCGCCACTATACTCCCCCGGGACTGCCATGCCCTGGAGGCCTTCGAGCTAGCAAGCCAACAGAGTATTTAATCTGAGGTCTCCCGTTACTCGAGAGAGAGAGAGAGAGAGAGTACCGCCCGCTTTTCGCAAGGATACACACCCCTCGTCTCGAGTCGAACCTCGGAGTTAGAAGGTTTCGTCGGCTAGACTAATTGCCGTGAATTTTGGCCACAGTCAATAGGAAAATTCGCGAAGCGGCATTTCTTCGGAGAATTGTACGACCCACTCATCTCATTTCGTTTTCAAGATTACTTCGCCCCCTCGTTCGAGATTACTTATTCCCGCATCCAAGAGTATCTCGCCCCGAGTTCGAGAATATCTCGACTCACCTTTCAAGAGTAATTCGCCCAGTATTCAAGATTACCTCACTCATGCCCGAGGTAATCCACTCCCGCCGTTGAGATTACTTCGCTCGTGCCGGAAGATTATCTCACCCCGTAAGAATACAAGAGTCAAGTCTACAAGGTAAAGGCATTTTCACATTTTATACTCCGTCCCGAAGATTATCCCCTTTCGTCATTACTTTCCTTTCTGACTGAGTCAAGCATTTATCCCCTGATTGTCTCTTTAGTCATTGAGTTATTATTTCCTTTGAGCCCGATATTAATTCTCAATTTCGCTCTATGTTATATTTCCATATGTATCTTGTTTTTGTTGTAATTAAACCTTTATTTGGGGTTTTAATTTTTTTATAACCTTGAATGAAACATAGCATTTAAAGAAATCTCCGGCCAACAATTACGCTCTCGCCTAGATTTAATCGCTTTAAACTCCCCCGAACCCAGGGAAGACTTACTGTCCCACTTCATTAGCTCCCCACATCCGGTCATCTTTCGGCCGCCTGCCACGTGAGTGTAATTGCCTTCAAAGCTGCTAAGGTATACACTTACGATACCACGACATTCACCAGAACTGATATGTACAACACACATGTCCTCAAAAGGACAAGGAAAACCACATACGAGTATGTCCTCAAAAGGGCAAGGACAACCACAAGTGTCCCAAAATGCAAGGACAAACACAGGCGTCCTCAAAAGGGTAAGGACAACTACAAGTGTCTTCAAAATGGCAAAGACAACCACAAATATCCTCAAAATGACAAAAACAACCACAAGTGTCTTCAAAATGGCAAAGACAACCACAAATATCCTCAAAATGGCAAAAACAACCACAAATATCCTCAAAAGGCAATTGTCTTCAAAATGGCATAGACAACCACAAATATCCTCAAAAGGCAAGGACAGCAGTGTCCTCATAAGGCATGGAAAATACAAGTGTCCTCATAAGACCAGGGAAATACAAGTGTTCTCAGACGACAAGGAAAATATATGTCTCTTCATAGGGCTGGGATGAACACCCTGCGTCCTCAAACGGCACCAAATGTCCTCAAGAGGGCAAGAACAGACACAAGCGTCATCAAAAGGGCAAAGACAAACACAGACGTCCTCAAAAGGGCTCTAGGACAAACACAAGGGTCCTCAAGGAGCAAAGACAAAATAAGCGTCCTCAAGGGATAAGGACGAAAATAAACGTCCTCAAGGGGCAAGGACAAAACCAAATGTCCTCAAAGGTTAAGAACAAAAACGCGTCCTTAAGGGGCAAGGATAGACAAATGTCCCCTTGAGGCAAAGAAAGCAATAGGCTTTCGTTACAAAGGAAGGAAGCAAAATGGCTTCAGTACAGGAGAAAAAAAAATGCAACAAGTTTTCGGGATCATGTTACTTTTATGGTTCTCAAAGAAAATAAGGACCATAGAAGTATTGAGAAAAATAAAGAGCACCATAAAAGTAATGCAAAAAATAGAACCTTAAAAATGACAAGAAGATAAACTAATTTCAAATGACAACCCCAAGTAAGTGATACAGTGGATACAAAATAAATCACTTTTAATAGCAAATATCAAACACGAATCTTGTAAAGGGTTTATGACTTTAAATAAACAAACTGAAATCAAAGATGGATCTTGTCTCTTATTATAGCGCAATTTTGTCTCCTCAGCCAGATGGATGAACGGCCAGTTACTCGAGTGATTAGGCTGTGACATCTTGTGTTACGATATCCTTTGTTAGTTTTTGTTTTATTAGCAACATAAGCATTGTTTTCACCCTTAAAAAAATGATAACGTACGAACTTGTTCGAGATAAATTTGCAGGGAAACGTATGTATGCAGTTCCTGATAGATCGTCAGAAACATTATTAATCTATAACTAATCCTTGATAGAGATGCGCAGAACTTTAACGATCCAGAAACAGATGCTCACACAAACCGAATAGAGTCGCTTTGGGACAAAGCGCAAATGGGGAATAAAAAAGAATGTAGAACCGTTCGTTGTTTGATCGACTCCTTTATGTGCTAGTTTTTATGGAGGCAACGAAATAAAGGAAATGACTTAAGTTGCTCAAATTTGCAAAGATATTGTAAAGTTTTATCTATTAAATAATGTTTAGCTTTTACTTTTCTTTTTTACTCTCCTTAGCTTCGATTTTTTTTTTTGTTGTTTTTTCTTATTCGAGCCCCAAACCTCCCAAATAATTTTAACATAGGAATGATCCCATCCCGCGATTCTCGCGCATGAGAAAAGCAGTTCAGCTTCCTCAGCCGGGCCTTTCAGCCCTCTGGCCTACGAGACTAAATTGCGCCATAATAAGAGAAAATATCCTAAAACATAAAGTTCAGTGAATATGTCAAAATAAGCAATGCAATAAACGTAATTCAAGAGTGTCTATACGTAAGAATTAATTTTTCGAGGTCACATGTGAGTTTTCAGCAATAGATAGGCCTAAAATATAATATACTTGTGGGAGATAGAATCGAGTGGAAAGCAAGCATCCATGCAAGCATATGTTTCTTTATGAGTTAATTTGGATGTATATAATTTCTTTAGAGAATTATGCGCACAACATTTTAAAATATTTCCAATTAATTTTGCCGATGCAAATACAGGCATGCACACCAAAGCAATTGAGTCGTATTGGAATCGGCACAACAAAATTAGGAAGATGAAAGGATGTGTTAAACAGATGTTAAATTCTTATTTACAGGAAATTATGTGGCAGGATCGATACGACGATGATCCATTTAACAATTTATGTCTTCACATTGCCGTGCAATATAAGTTATAATTCGTAATTTCACATCAATACATTTGATTCCTTAAATATATTAATTTGTAATTATTTTAATGTTTTTATTTTCTGGACTGATTTCGTTTTATAAATGTGGAATTGATTATTGCTGTTATCACCTTTTAGGTCAAACTACCAATTGTCCCTTCTTTTGAGAACAATAAAAGTAACATAAAAAATAGTGCGCACCATAAAAGTAAAGAGAAAAGTAGCGAGTATCATAAAAGTAATGAGGAAATTATAGAACCACCGAGCAATGGTTTCGCTACTAAGATTAAAATTTAAAATCTAATAGAAAGCAGCCATGGTTAAATTTTTAGAAATTTTATGAACTTCGCCAATAATAATAATTCTAAAAAGGAACTCTAAACTAAATTTTCCCCTTTCGAAATATCACGATGCTAAAATATAGTTATAAAGAATATTAAAAAATTAATTTTCTGAACTTCACCATTTGTAATTCTTTGGGTTTTAAAAAGTTCACAAAAATTCGATATTTTTATTTATTTCTGAACTTCACCATTTTGTTTTTTGATATTATAAAAGAATTATTAAAAATAACTTCGATAAAAAACAAAGTCATAACCAAACTAAGATGAAATTAATATTCAAATACTCAAAAAAATCCCCTTCTTAAATTATAGAGTTAGTGATGATGATGATGATTAAAGCAAATGGGGAACCACCTAAGTAATAAAATAATTAAGATAAATAAATATAAATGGTGGCCAATAAGTTCTAGGGACACTACAATTACATAGTACCCTAGGCAACGTTGGGCCAAGAAATTATTTTATTTAGTCCTGAGGTGATTAATTGTGTCTTTAGCAGATAATGGCGGATACAAGTAATTATGCGATTGAAAAACGGATGTTGGCTGCAATATGGGTTCATGAAAGATCCCGTAATAACATGACTATGGCAACCATTCGAGAAGATTTTACCGCAAGGTTCGGAAAAGAAGCACCGTCAAGAAGCGACCGGTACGTAGGGGAACAAAAGACTTTTCAAAGTTGTACGTGAAGTGTCCTGGGTCTTATGGGCCACCCTGTATATACTTGCTTCACTTAGAACAAATGTCTAATTGCATTATATAATTGAGTCCATAGGGCGCTTTATACTTTTGGCCAAGGATGTATATAATTTTCTGTCTTTTATTATAACTTGACATAGTTGGCAACCCCGGTGTGGGATCATCTGCACAGGTGTGCTATTGAGTGCTCGAAGAGTACTTTGAGCTGCGTCGGCCTAATTGGCAAAAAGGCTCCCCCGTCTTAAAATCAGAAACCTTTGGTTCTCCCTCAGGAACCTATTAGGTTTCCGGCTTTGCTTTGGGAGCTGGGATGCTGTCGCTCAATCTTTTATTTCGTTCGGGGGCGAACCCGAGACAGCAAAGGGAGGAATACCTCCGGGTTAGAGAGGGGTAAGTTAAGGAATGAGGAAACCCCTTGACCGTGGGCCGTGCCCTGATTAACAGTGGGTTGTCGACCCTTTGATTTTTTTTTTAGTGAATTCTCATTATCGTGGATAACACTGGGAACAATGTATTTGGTGAATTGACAAAAGTACATTTTCCGACCTAATTCGAGCATACTGAATTCAAATCTGAAATCAGATTCTCTCTAAATGCTACAGATTTTTCGTAATATCAGTAACTAATATTATACAATAATTTTCATTTTATCACGCCTATCATCATGCCCTGAAGTAATTTTGAATCATCCTTTTGCGTTATTTATAGTAAAGCAGGTTTTTTGCACAAACATTTTATTTCAGATGAGAATAAACTCGAATTAAACATTAGGATTACAAATACTGTAATCAAATAGATGCTAATTTATTAATGACCGTACATCAGGCTGGAGGACCTGTTCTTGATTTCAATCGGGCAAAAATTTGCGTTTGTAACTCTTTCTCTTGTAAGTCTTCTCTGGCTGATCTCTTATAATCACCCAGCAGTAGTCCGCCATTATGTGTCTATCCCAGTGACCTTGGTAGCGCTCTTCCATCGTCATCAAATCCTGATGGAAGCATTCCCCTTGTTCGTCGCTCACGGCTCCCAGATTCTCTGGGAATCGGTCGAGGTGACTATTTAGGAAATGCAGCTTCACACTCATGTTGCATCCCAGATCATGATATGCTAAAAGCATATTAGTAAACAGATCCTCGTAGTTATGCCCTTTTTTGTTTCCCAAGAAGTTACGAACAACGGCAGAAAATGAGAGCTTTGCTACCTTCTCTTTTTCATTCATGGTGTTCACGAATCTAGAATCACTCAGAAGTCTTCAGATTTGGGGACCATCAAATACTCCTGCTTTTATTTTTTCGTATGACAAAGCAGGAAACGCCGATACTATGTACTGAAAACAATCATTGTCACTGTTTAACGCCTTCACATACTGTTTCGTTAACCCCAGTTTGAGATGAAGTGGAGGGAAAACGATCTTTTTGGGACCAGTGTTTGTCACGGGCTCGACTGTCCCACATACAGATATAGATAGCATGGAAACTTTGTATATCCCTTCTGCTGGCCAAGGAGGAAGTTGACCATCTTAAGGTCTACACATATGATCCAATTGTGTTCATGGTACTTAAGTAAATCCATGACCATTCTTATGGTCATGGAGAGGAACTGCAACAAAGTCATTGACATAATGCAAAAGAACACACTTGAGGCTACGCTTGGAGCTATCCAAAAACAGTCTCCACTCAGCTAGGATATAGGTGCCAAGTCCCCACTCGGTAAACAGACCAGGAACATCGTGGCAGTATACAAATTTTTTGTCCTCAGAGAAATACTTAACAAATGTTCTGCAGCTTTCTTGGAGAGCGCCAAATCACGCATCAAGTCATTCAAATCCTCTTGATTGAAACAGTGAGGAGCTAATGACTGCTCAGCATCTGATTATGAATCTGCAGACTCTGAATCCATTCCGTGGACGTCCATATCAGGTACATCATTTTCATCCTCGGATGAAGCATATCCACTGAAAATCAGAACTGGTAAAGACTCAGAATGAGGTACTGGACGGATCGCCGAGGGAATGTTGGGGTAGTCGATCTTGTGCCGATTTTTCTTGCCAATTCCTTTAGTATTTACCAGACAGAAATAACAGTCTAATGCATGATCCTTTGGCTCTCGCCACACCATGGGGATTCCAAAAGGAAGACCATTTCTCTTTCCTTTCGTCCGCTCACGAAGATGTTCCACACAACTATGGCAAACAACATGTAGGGCCCACTTCTTATCTTGATCGCCAAGAGGAACATCAAAATATGCCTTATGAATGTGGATCACAAAGTTTGGTATATTGCGCCTTTGACGAACTAACATGTTACAGCCACATATGTAGCAGAAGGTGTCTGGATCATTAACTCTATTTCCTCTTGACGAAACCATCACTCTAACATGAGACCTGAAAAAAGAAACAATAATGCTAATATTTTGCACATTAACACTTATTACTATCTTACTACTATGTACTGTGAAGTATTTGCTTTCTACAAGCACCCTCTCTGTCAGTCCTGAGGGCAGTTTTCGGGGAAACGAGGAAAATAGAAATTACAGAATAGGTAAAAATGGATTATCTATTTGAAATCAGCATGAAAAAACGAATTAAAATTGGCAGATAAATCTAAGTTACCAGAAAATGTGATTAAAATTGTTCTCCTGTGTAATGATTCCGCGGGAGGCAAGCGCTAACCGCCTCCTGCGGGACTCCGATCCAGAGTTTGCGCATAGGGTGCCGGTTTGACCGGCTGGCACCAGTCCTCCTGGGTGACCAAACGCTCCTCGGGGTGGCGGAGCAGGGTTTCTTGGATTGAAAGAAAAAAGGGAAGAATGCAGGGATGTTACCTTTATCACCACCACAACGGGAGCCGAAAGTGAGGTGGTAAGTCCTCGCCCGCCCCTTTTTCGGCCCCGACAAGTGATGAGTAGACGGAAGCTGGTCGGCGACTAGCCTACATATTAAGAAGTGTCGGGAAAATGGACAAAAGGGGACGCTTGGATTAATAAAGCCCTGTTAGTTTAAGACTGGCTGGGCGACTGGGGTCAGAAGGGCATGTTATTCCTCCTGGTTTCAATTGTAACAGACCCTTGCTACAACTTCGAACCCCATTGCGGCGTAAAATTTTAATATACTAGTCTTTATGGTTGCTGCTTCGTAACTACGGAATGTTTATAAATCGGACTGTCGTGGTATGACATTACATTATATCAATACCATATTATATCTATGAGGGAGGGACCAATAACTTGAAAGTGAACCGACAAAAGGGACGGAAAACTACGAGTTTAGACGGGCTGAGTAGCGTGAGAGAGTGCAACGAGGTCAGGTAAATTATGGACAATGGCAAAGCTTAAGGTTATTTAAAGAGACATGTACAAAAATAGAATTTTATTTACACAAAAATAATGAGAGAATTGATGGGTAAAATTACCTCAGAGAATTAACGGGCAAAATCACATCAGTAAATGAAAAGAGGAATTGTAGTTATAAATCAGGCTATGAAGTTAGAACTTAAGGTATTCCCGGAGGAGACTATTCAAATGGGGGGGGGGGATTAACTCAATTGGGTTACTAAAAGGGGAAGATGGGTTGGCTTACGGATGTCTTCTGCACTTGAGGTGAGGCCGCTTGGACTTCAAAGTGGGAGGTTGGAGTGATGACGGTTTTCCAAAAGCAAGGGGGGGGGGGTAACCTCCGGTCCAGGGAAGAGTATTTCGGCTACCCGAAATGAGGAGGGCTTCGACAGGAGTTGATGAAAGAAGTCGGGAAAATCACTCGGGGCGATCGTTCAGTGGAATTACCTCCTGGCTGGGGCTAATTCCAAATACACAAAATAGTCCAGCTGTCACTTTGCTTTGTTGCTAGCACTTGACTTGGAACCATGGGGAAATCTTCTGGGTTCTGGCGAGACTTCTCAACTCTGTGTCTCTTCCGGGGAGTCGAGCGTTATTTATGTCCGAGGCTCTCCCCGGAGTTGGGGGTTAGCGGGAAACAGCTCTACTCTCGAAGGGCCTCGAATCTTTTTGCAGAGCTATTTTAGCCCGCATAAAGGTGAATCGTGGGGGACTCGATTGGAGGCTACCGCTTGTGGAAGGGGAATGGGGGAGTAGGCTTACCACTTTAGGCCTAGCCGGGCCTTCTGCTGCACATGGGAGTTCCTTTCTGCTAAAGATATTCCACGTGGGGATTCCCTCATACGGACATTGCTAACCTGCACCCGAATCAATTTTCAAGCTCCAAAAGCCGTATCATCTTCACTAACTCTATAATTGTATAACGGGATTTTTGAAGATGGGTGAAAAATTAATAAATGTTTTATTTCTTTAGTGGACAAATAAATGACTTATGTTTTTTTATCAAAGTTATTTCTAATAATTATTTTATAATATCAAAAAACAAAATGGTGAAGTTAGAAAATATATTTTTTTTATATCTTCTTCTATAACTATATCTTAGCAACGTGATATTTTGAAAGGAGGGAAATTTAGTTTAGAGTTCCTTTTTAAAATTATTATTATTGGTGAAGTTCATAAAATTTCTAAAAATTTAACCATGGTTGCTTTCTATTAGATTTTAAATTTTAATCTTAGTAGCGAAACGCAAGCTTCCCACGTAGGGAAAAGTGGCGAAGCGATTGCCTGGTAAATTTAAAAATCATTTCATTACACACCTGGTTAAACGTTAATTTTTTTTTATATCTCCCTGAGATATTACAAAATTTTCAAAACGCGGAGAATTCTGAAATTTTGATATAGTATTTATCAACGTTTGACAGATATCCCGCGCTTATCTGAGCGAGGATCGATGTACAATTTAACGTGGATTAAGAATCACGAGTTGCTACGACATATGGTTATCTCCAAATAAATTGCCACTTGATGATGGTTATTCCTTGTGAAAGGTGTTAAAACCACAAACGAAACCATTTTAACTTATCAAATGCACAATAAACTGCCAAGAAGTTTCTTGGGTCAGAACTTCTTTCTTTGTGTCGTGCATTTTTTTATTGGATAAAGGCCATGTTTGCATGGGGCGTGAAGGGTACGTCGCAGAGTTGCATTTGGCACTGAAATGTAAACGGCACTCTCATGCAAACCCATACAGTCTATTCTTCTGTTATGTAATGGCACAGCGTTTTTGCAAAGGTGTTGCCAAATTTAAGCATTGATTTTCTTATTCATAGTCTACTCTTAATGCTCTTTAAACTCAAAGTGAGATTATGTCAGGTTAATAATCCTAATATATTTATTGTTAAAACCCTCGTGAATTAAAAATCATCATGGATTCCTATCATAAGGATAAAAGTTTTATTTTATTTTATTTGGGGCAAAACTAGGCGTTTTCGACAACTTAAGTACTTAGAGATTAGAGGTGGGAACAGTTTAAAGCAAGGGTAAATACTATTGCAATTTAGAACAAATAAATGTGTGCTTTCCGCTTGATAATACTGATTTTTTTTATAGGCCCTAATCATATATCGATTGAACTTTGCTCATCTCAAACGGTAATATTATTCGTAGAAGGTGTCACATGTTTTTAATGCCAGTGCCTCAGAGCCACTAGGAATCCTGTGATTCGAGGAAGGCAGGATCGTTAGTCTTCTGAGCGAGTTCGGTCCTAGATTTCTTTAAAAACTAGCCATGGCAAGGGATAAAACCATCCTCGTTTTGATTTATTTATTATAAAAATAAACTCGCTGCTGCGACGGGTGATGACAAATGACTTGCAGTGTGGGTTGATTACTGATTGCGGGTTGAATGAGAATGAGTTAATTGATCTTGGGTAAGCGCGAGTAACAAGGTTTGGTGAGTTGAGTGCGACTATATTTTGAATGAGAGGAATACCTCCTTACTCAATGAAGGTGGTGGGTAAAGATTAACGAGAGTGGTAATGGCGACGCGTATAGGAAGTGAGATCTGTCTGAATGATTAAGAATAAGGGTTCAACTTACATCCAATTTTGTACAAGAATATAAAATTAAATATTTGCTTACTGTACAACCCACCAAATGTGGAATGAGACATAAGAATAAGACAAAATGGGGAACATTAACTGAAAGAGTGGAGGTGTGGTCGCTGTTTGAGCGATCTGAGGAGAGAAAGGAACAGGTGTACGTGAGAGGTGAGGGTTCCTGAGGAATTTGATAAGTGGCCTACATGTTCGCAGCTGTGTGTACCTTTGACAAGAGGGAAGATTTGTCTATGGGCTGATGGCTGGGGGCCTTCGATAATGATAATATCGGTAAGTGGGGATGTACAAAAGAAGGGAGTATGAGATGAAGTTATAAAAAAGTATTTGAAGGTGGGACAATCGTTGTTTAGTGGTTTGGTCGAAATTAAGGGTCACTTTGAAGTATAGGAGTTCACCATATGCATGTAAAAGAAAGGAAGAGAAGAGAATGAAGAGACTATATGACTTAAGACTACTGGAGTCTTAAGGGAGGGTTAGAGAGACCACGTAAGCGATGGATTGATTGTGAGAATGAGTACTTAAGTGAAGCAGGACTGACTGCGAGATATATTACAAGAGAAAGAGAAACTTGATGCTAATGAGCAATGAGAGAAGAAACAGGAGTTTGTAAAGGTAAGAGAAAGATGTATTGTAGGAACACAGGGATCAGAGAGAGAGCAAAGGACGACACAGTGAAGGAAATCCATACTAAAAAGACAGAAATAACGCAAGGGTAAAAAGCTTGAAATTCCTGGCCAGGACTCGAACCCGAGTCTGCTGTTCGCCGGTTGGATGCCCTACCGTTAAGCTACCAGGCACAACGAATCAACTTAGCCAAAAGCGTTACCCTATTAAACCCAGTGTCTCCCTAAGCAAGGAACATCCAAGGGATTTATATTTGCGCAGATTTAGGAGAGAGGGAGAGAGTGTGAGCTTGCGCTTCGCTGCGCTCGCTACCAGCCCTTCGGGCTGTTGGCCTCCGGCCTCTTTGACCTTTTAAACCACTTTTTCAACCCCCTTTCATAAGGGTTTTAATAATTTGTTTAAACACCCCCTTGATTTCTCTAAAAAGATAGAAAATACATAAATACACTACAAATAAATAAGAATAATAATAATAATATATATCTCGCCGATGGTCTAAGCCCAGCTTACGTATCCCCGGTAGAACAGAGGATCAGATTAGAGATTTCTAGATATAGAAATAGATAATAGATCTCTTGGTGGTCTAAACCCATCACACGTTCCCCCTGACATCCAAAGCAAGGAAAAAAAATTAAGAAATCCCGTTCTAAAAATAGTTATATATATATATATATATATATATATATATATATATATATATATATATATATATATATATATATATATATATATATTTACTCACGCTGGTAATAACGATTTTTTTGGGGGGGGTAATTTTACCTAAGTAGCAACTGATTTAAAGAATTTAACCTGACTCCAATTTTTAAGAAAGGTCCAAAAACAATCCACACAACTTTGACCAATCAGTTTGACATCTATGATTGGTAAACTCGAGTCTATTATCTGTGTTAATAAGACTCTCGATCTGTTCCTGCGGCTACAATGTTGTTCGCTCATATAAATACAGTTCATTCACGCCTGCGCGTAAACTGCTGGGCGCACGATGTTTACTCATTGTAAGTATATTATATGATAAGGAGAATGCTCAACTCTTCTAAATCTGCCTTTAACCCACAAATAATAATGATATTTTTGTGTAACAATATAGGAATTTCAAACAATGGTCATCTGTATTTATTTGCCACAGGGCATTTTATCCCGGGCAATGCCCGGTACCCGACTAAATCTTTGATCAGTTAAAAATTCAAAAGTTAATAAAAAGTAATCAGTATGGATTTCGACGCAAGCGTTCTTACCGTAGTCATCTTCTAGATATCTTTAACAACATGGTAAATTTATATGATGAACACAAAGCTATTGATATAATTTATTTACACTTTCAACAAGCGTTTAATCGCGTAAAATTTTAAATTATGGAGATTATTGTAACTGTAAGTCCGCTCCTAAATTCAGTCTCTTTCATTTTTTATAGTGAATTCAGTGTTTAAATTCTTTCACACAGATATGTCGTTTGAAATGCTATAACCACTTTTAAAACGAACAATTCCACTCTAAATTTTGTTGGTTCAATTTGTTGAAATATTGATTTTAAGGTGGAATACGTTGCAAAATTTATTTGTTCTTCTTTTTCCTTCCGTTAAAATTGCTTAAGTTTAACGAGTCTAGAAATAGATTTTCGACTCAAATTTGTCTTTAAAATTCAGTTGGAAAATATCCCGCTAAAGTTTTACATAAATCGGTCAAATGTTGCAAAATGATTATTTTTGTGCCCACACTTAGTGTAATTTCATTTGATAGTAAAAACTACTGAGGGTTTCAAAATACTCGATATCACATCTAAATTAGTTACATATTCAGATCAAAAGTTTAGTTTATACTTGAGTGCCTTGGGCTTTGAAACATATTTCATTGTCACATTGCAATACAGAAAATCTAATAAAACTACATGTAAAAGATTTAATGGAATGCGAGATAATGAAGTGTCACTCGAAAATGACAGTATCAAAGCGTATTTCATGAAATGAACTTTTTTGTGTGAAAACGCTAATTAGACAGGTTGAAATGAATGGCATCCAGCCCTTCACCTTCACATAGACACATGAACAGATGTACAAGCCTAGCAGCTTGCAATGCAAGATTGACTTCATTCAAGTTAGTGGAAATAAGTATATCGCTTTTTCCAACCACCACTGATCTGTTACTTTGGTCGAAAGTTTCAAAGGATGTTCAGAATAGAAAGGACCCGATTTCTTTACGAAATTCAAAAAACCGCGCCAACACTTTTCCCCAAGATAACCACTCGTGGCGTACACTATTGTAGTAATAAAGTTGTATGCAGAATTTCCATATAGGGCCAAAGAAAGAAAATTGGAGATATTATAGAAACGGAGAAAATCGGAAAACTATTTTTAACCGTTGTATGAAAATAAAAAAAGCAGTTGGATTCGAACCTGTGTCCTCAAACGCTCATCGCTATTATGACCACGACGCTCATCGACTGAGCTACCATTCTCAAAGGGAAAATTTACTGACTCAAGAAGCGTTTTGAATAACAAAGTGTAGGTTTTTTATTGTGTGAGAGACAAGCCAAGTGCTTTCTAGTAGGAGCGGGGCACGGGCTTATTTTGTGAATACCTGAAATCACATGATACGTGATATAATAGATGTATTTATAGTGTTTTTATACCAATTTTCCTTTATTTGAGCCTATAAATACATCTATTATATCTCACGTGTAATGTGTTTCAGTTATATATATATATATATATATATATATATATATATATATATATATATATATATATATATATATATATATATATATATATACGAGGGGCGGTCAATAAGTTTTGCGAATCGGTATGGCAAAACAAAGAAAGGGGGATGGCTGTTTGTGGGGGTGTTAGGACAAGTTATGACAAGTCAGGACCTGCAGCCGCACGCTTCTGCCTCGTCTATTTAAGAAGCAGTAGCTGATCGCAGATCGTCAGTCACAAATTTTTGATCAAATTTTTGACCAAGGAAGACAAGAATGCAAAAGAGATCCATGAACGCATGGTTGCAATGTACACCGACACCGTCCCTTCCTATGCAACCATTGCTCGCTGGAATAGGGAGTTCCGCCATGGTCGTGGCTTCCTTGAAGATGACGCCCGTCAGACGTGACCAACGAGGACAATGTGGCCCATGTGGAATTGAAGTCGAGGGTAGTTATATTGAAAAATAATAAAACACTTTTCCTCATATCTCGTTTCCTTATATCCGAATTGCAAAACTTATTGACTGCCCCTCGTATGTATATGTATATATATATATATATATATATATATATATATATATATATATATATATATATATATATATATATATATATATATATATATATGCCCCAATTTCTTGTATTTAGTGGTCTTGTTTTGATCAAATTGACTAATTTTACACAGCTACGACTTGATGATGAATATTGGTATTTTTCTTCTTTATTTCTGCACCAGCACCCAAAATTTCGCCATAGCTCGACAGAGGTTTCATTTATTTTTTTCCAAAACGAAGCAATTAAATATCGCATCTCCTTTAGTATAACCAAGGAAATTACAGATCAATAGGTCGCTTTCAATTCCACTTTCATAATTATAAGGTACAAAGACAAGCAAAGCTGCTAGGCTTTGCACGTTCACGCGTCCATTTGAGTACCGTTAAAATGCTGAGGGCATTTCTGTTCTTCTTATTTTCTCTTTCACAAAAAAATGTTTATTTCATGAATACGCCTTAAATCTGTCATTTAAAAGTAACACTTTATCAATATTTGCGACATATTTTTCATCTATCTGTAAATGTATCAGCTCGAGCCTAGGCCTACAGCAAGTTCATCTTTAAAAGCATGACGAAACATTTAGTGCCGATGGTTTCACCAAAGCAGTTGATAAGAATGAGCTAAGTAGGCCTTGTGATTAATGCGAAAATGTTTTAAACGGCAGTTTGAATCTATTTAAACTAATTGTGCCGAATTGAATCAAAGAAAGTTACTTTTTTCTCGTTTGTGTCAAAGAAGAAAAATGCTTCACTTTTTTGATATCAAATTAGTTATAGGCTAGCAAAAACGTGTGAAATGGATGCAATTGCCAAACACCAAAAGAGTCCCATGCAAAAAGATTTAGTGAAGTGCATGATAGATGAAAAATATGCTCCAAACATTTATATGATGCCACTTTCAAATGACAGATTCAAGGTGTATTTAAGAAATTAATATTTTTTGTCAAACCGTCTATGAGACGAGTTAAATGACCTCAGCATTTTAACCGCAATATATGAAAATAGAATGTTTTACTAATTTTAGATTATAATTTCCCTAAGCATTCATGCTTATTCCACTAGCCTAGATACATGTATGTCGCTAAACTATTAACACGGATTTTTGGCATAACTTTAATGTTGCTGAAAGGGAAACTGAAAGTAAATTAAAATTATTGCCTGATAGTATCTTGAGTTGTCAAATTTCACCCGTTCAGTAGTGTATGCAGAATTTCATTCTGGGAATGTTTTAAAAAGCTGGGAAAATATCGACCTGCATTAAGGGATCGTGCAACGTGGCTAATACAAAGAGTCTGTAAAGGCAGCAAATACAGACCCAGAAGAAGGAGGAAACCACGTATTTCTAACAGTTCAAGAAGAGTCGACGTCAGAAGAAGTCTCTCAGAAAGCTCAGCAAGAAGCTCGGAAGGACATTCAAGGCAGAAGATTGCAAACCGAAGGGAGGGATTTCTGGATCAGAGAAAAGGGTTTTCATTGAGCAAGGCGACAAGCCATCCACGGCGACGTACTAATCTAAACCATCAGCAGTTATACCTCAAATACGGATGCATTTGGGACATTACGTACTGGGCTGAGTTCTTATAGGTCCTGAGGGATGTTGAAATGATGACCAATGCTGGGAAATAATTGTTTATTTTCAGAATTTCAAAGTTAGTGTGGAGGCATTACCAAATCGAAAAAGTGGGGGATAATGAATAGTCAGGAGTATTAGGAGCAGTTAGAGTTTTTAGAGAGAGCATTTTTTGACTGGAAGAATACCACAGACACGGACTCACACTAGCATCCAGTAAGATACATGGTTAGAAAGTATAGCCTAGTATTAGGCTGGAGAGTGATTACGGCGGCTTTTACCCTAGTAGGCAGTCGCTAGATGGGCTCCTAAAGAAATGACAGTGAGTGTTGCCAATGGTTTCATTTTGTATGGAAAGAACATTTGCCTGATTGAATGGGGGATTTTGTCGAACCCGTATTGACGTGAACATCAAGGAGTGTTTGACAGTGTCAAAATATGGTAGCATATCTAAAATTGAAATCAGGGAAACCCTCTGCCTGATTTTGTGGTACTGAAATTAAAATGTTATCTCCATTTTTAAATAGTTGGTATCAGCTGAAAAGGAATCTGTGGTCAGAGCCGTAGCAATTTCTAGTGCCACCCCCAAATCAAGCATGTGGGGCTCCCATAACAATATATCATAGATTTATAAGTAGTGCCAGGCACGACAAATACTATTCTCAGCAGTGCCAATGCTGCGGAATACTTACAGAAAATGGGTATTCGAAAATTTTATATTTTCATCAATAAAATTAATTGGGGGGGCCATAGGCCCCTTCAAGAGCCGCCCCCCCACTGGCTAGGGGGAGGGTGGGAGGCGGTTGCTACGGCTCTGTCTGTGGTCATTTGGAAAAATATGTGAATTCCAAGAAATAATGTTTGAAGTAAATTGGAAATGAATAAAGGGACGATATGTAAGACACTCTGCTCACATGTTTCGAAAATAGAATTTGTAAGTGGGTCAACTGAAGGAGCCATGGATGGGAAAGAAAAAATAATTGCACTAAAGGAACAAGAATGGACCAGATGTTGCACTCAGGAAAGAAGAGTAGGAAGTTCCTTGACAGTAGATCGCCAAAAGAGATGTGAGAAGAACTTTTATAAAAGTGTCCGTATCTTGTTCGTAGGCCCGAGAAGCGCGTTCAAACGAGAAAATATCTGCCGTCTAAGGTCAAGCTTGATAAAGGATAGTTTCCCAAAATAGAACCCCCCTCCTCCAATATAGACTCCGTTTAGCTGACTTTATTGTCATCCATTTAACCAATTATCGATCAATTCAATTTTTTAGACGTCATAACTTTTAATTTGCAATATCTATTTTACGATTGAATTAGTCGTTTATACGTAGAAGATAAGCCATTTATATTTAAAGAAAATTAAATTTATTTTCTTTTGATTTTTCAAATTCAAAAAAGACAAATTTAATCCTTTAATTAGATCATCCAATCAGTAATGCGGATTTTTAAGCATTTTTATCATAATTTATCGATAGAAATTCAGCAACTCTTTGAAGTTATTTATATTTAAATAAGTATTTATCTATTAATTTAATAGGTCCTATAATTTCCAACAGGTTCTAACCATAATCTCCATCTTTCGCAATGTATTTTGTTAATAAATTGTTTTTCCAAGGAAGAATATAGTACAAAAAAACTAAGGCAAGCAATCTATTATTGAAAACTTTAGGTCTACCAAAGTGATTTATAATTTTCAATGTCCCCATGAGGACTAAGCATCAGCGCAATAATTTATATATTGGTATGAACACAAAAGTCCCCGGCCGAAGATTAGCCACGCAGCTTAAAGAGGCTGCTATTAAAAATCTCTATGTCAGAGAACAGGGCTAACAAATAACATAAAAAATACTCGTTGTAAGGTGAAGTGGCCACGGACCGTACATGGACACGAACCGTACAAAAGTCCTTCTTGCCAAAAATATGGTTTTGTTTCAGTTTCCCTCTGGCATAGAAAACGGGTCTGATGTGATGTCACCTTCCTTTTCTTCCCGCGGAGCTCCGACGCCATTTTTGTTTGCTAGGTAAGTTTTTTTTTATATTTTACGTGTCTGATGTAATTTTTACGAGTTACATTATAGTCCACAGTGTTCGTGAATATTCCGTGACCCCGCTGGTTATGGTTTCCATGGTGAATATGATTATTGTGAAGGAACGTGAGTGTAATTTCATAACGGTGACTAGCGTGGGGATTTCTGTGTTTACAGTTTGCATAAATTGGCGCGTAGTACACGGTCCGTACAAAATTTGGAAATGATTAAAAATTTAGGATTGAAGATTTCGTTTTGAAACTACTGTATGTTGATCACGTAACATTGCTTGGTTCTTAAATATGAAAAAAAACGAGCAACAAATTAATAAAAATACCAGATATCAAAGTGCAAATATGACCATATTTATCAGTGTTAAATGATGTTATTATTTAACATTATTTTACGTTAGATGTAAGATTTAATTATATACAGTGCTGCGCTAAGTGTATTTATTAATAGAATAAGTGTTTATATTTTTAAAATATTTTTGAAAACATTTAAATTATTAATATATTTTGTAAAAAATATATATATATATATATATATATATATATATATATATATATATATATATATATATATATATATATATATATATATATATATATGCAATATATTAATATTTGTATGCAATGATAAACAATGAGAGTTGTGCATTACTTGCTCAAAAATGTTCTATAAAATTAAGAAATTTACTATATTTATATAATCTTTGATACCTATGTAAAAATGTTGTAAAATAATAATTCTAACCAATTTTTTTATATTATATGTCTTATCATAACATTTGTGTATCATTTAGTAGTATTAGGTCCTTTAATTTCAGTTGTGGCATATAAACAAAAATTACAAATAATGGTATCGATCCGTACAAAACACTTTTTTCAAAAATGGCACCATAAATCTGAACTGGTAAACATATTTGTTCTGTATGTGTAAAATAAATGTATTTATGTGAGCTACCTGTTGGGTACTTTGGATTTCTGATAATTTTAAAACTTTAGTTTTGATGACCAAAAAACCACTAGCAGTACGATCCGTCTCTGCCTGACCCTAAATACCGCCATACCCAAGAAGAACTCTGATATTCGTGGCCTGAAAATGCTGGAAGCCCTTCTCATCATGGAGAGAAAACCTGAGCTTAACACAACGCACGATTTCATATCGAATTCTCCACCACCTTTTGTATTAAAGATCTAGACCTAACTCACACCGTCTGCTTATATAACGCCCATCCCAAAACTCCGGACTATACCCGTATTCAACCAAATTTTGACGGAGTATACGAGGAGGAAACATTCCAAAGACTAGAAAGACAAGAGGCAAACATTGCGTTTTACTTTATGTCAACGAGAAAGGACACAATCCGCAAAGTGATAAGAAACCTGTTACAAAATGACAATACTTCGCGGTCCTAAAAACCTTCAAAAAAAAGCTCCAAGAATTAGGGGTATTACCAAACTACATCAAACGAATGCACCAAATACCATCCATGATGCAATATTAAAAATATATAACACTGTTTTGCATATGGGATACTACCCTAGAGCATTCAAAACAGCAAAAATGATCTTGCTCGAGAAACCAGGAAAACTCAAACAACAAATAGAAATTTCCAGTCCCATTTCACTTCGGAAGTTTCTAGGTAAAATCTTCGTAAAACTTTTGACTGAGAGGCCGAGAAATTATTTTTTGAGTAACATAATCTATATACGAGGGACGGTCAATAAGTTTTGCAATTCGGATATAAGGAAACGAGATATGAGGAAAAGTGTTTTATTATTTTTCAATATAACTACCCTCGACTTCAATGCACTTGCGCCACTTGTCCCTGAGGCTTCGAATTCCCGACAACCAGAAATCTCTCGACTGCTGTTCAATCCACTCCTGGACGGCGAGCTGGACATCTTCATCGTCCTCAAACCGGCGTCCACGCAGTGCAACCTTGAGCTAGCGGAAAAAAAGTCGCTACGGGCCAGATCTGGACTGTAGGGTGGATGGTTGAGCTCCTCGAATCCGCACTCGCGCAGGGCAGCTTGTGCAACTCTGGCCATGTGGACTTTGACGACGTTGAAGTCGATCATGGGGCGTGAGGTTTCTAGGGACCCAACGGGCAGAGACCTTGGCCATAGCCAAATTGTCGTGGATGATGTTGATAACACTTCCATGTGATATTCCAAGTTCTCGCTCGATTTCTTCGACCTTCACCCGTCGATTTTCGAGGATCATCCTCTCCACACGGGCCACATTGTCCTCGTTAGTCACGTCTGACGGGCGTCCTGGACGGAGGTCATCTTCAAGGGACTCACGACCATGGCATAACTCCCTATTCCAGCGAGCAATGGTTGCATAGGAAGGGGCGGTGTCGGTGTACACTGCAACCACACGTTCATGGATCTCTTTTGCATTCTTGCATTCCTTGGACAAAAATTTGATCACTGCGCAGTGCTCAACCTTCTCCATTGTTGAAAAATTTGTGACTGACGATCTTCGATCAGCTACTGCTTCTTAAATAGACGAGGCAGGAGCGTGCGGTTGCAGCTCCTGACTTGTCATAACTTGTCCTAACACCCCCACAAACAGCCATCCCGCTTCCTCTGTTTTGCCCTACCGATTCGCAAAACTTATTGACCGCCCCTCGTAACACCAAACAACACGAATTCAGGAGCCAGCGTGGGACGTAAATGGTACTGGCGTTATTTTCCGCGCTTTCCACAGAAATAGCAAAAGGCAACAAAGTAGACGTGATACTTTGCGATGGTAAGTTGTGGGTGCCCGGCTTGAAAATAAAAACTACCGAATTAAACGGAGCAAAACGTTACAAAGATTTTATATAACTATTGAGATAAAAGGCCAGATTATAATATAAACGAGTACATGGATGAAGAATTCAACTTGAAAGCGAACGTTCCCCAAGAGTGTTGTCTCAGCCCAACCCTCTATATCGTGTATATTAGTGACCTTCTTCAACCGACACATAAGAGTGCGATGTACATACAGCTAGCGGATGATGGCACACATATAATCACAAGTGACGGGAACAACCACAGAGATATAGCCCAGAGGTCATCCAGAAAAATAAAAAACAAATGATTAGGAAATAGAAATAAAATAAAGACGAAAAATAATCAAAATAATACCAGTAGACCAGAGAAAAACAGCAGAAATAAGAATTTATGGTGTGGCCTATCTGTACACCCTGGAAGAGAGATTTCTAAGGCTCAGACTTACAACCAACCGATACAACTCTACTCTAAAAAAAACATAGCTAAAGCAAAAAAATATGACCACGCTATACAGATTTAAAAATCTTCCAGAAAAAAAACAAAGACAAACGCAAGCTGTACTATTGCTTTCGTTTCCTCCATATTGAGATAACATATATATAATCCCTGCACGTATACTAAGGGGATACGGCACTTTCGTCGAAAGCACTTTGGTCTAAAGAACTTTTGTCTAGAGAACTTTTGTCTAAAAGAAATTTGGTCTAAAGGAACTTTGGTCTAAAGGAACTGGTCTAAAAGAACTTTGGTCGAAAGGAACTTTGGTGTAAAGGGACTTCAGTCAAAGTATAGACATATAAATGATTTTTTTTTTTAATTTCAATCTTTTAAGCATTTTCTTTTAGTATTTTGTGATGAAATAATTACATTAGTTTGAACGATATTTATATATGTTCAATAAAAAGGGTTTTCATATAGGGACACGTAGAAAACCCCCTTTAAACCCTTATGTTTGATAAATTCAAGTATTTATATATATCTATATACTTTTTGACGAAAGTTCCTTTTACACCAAACTTCCTTTCGATCAAAGTTCTTTTAATCCAAAGTTCCTTTAGACCAAAGTCCTTTTTTGATTTTTTTTTAATTTCAATTTTGTAAGCCTTTTTTTTAGCATTTTGTGATGAAATAATTACATTTATATATGTTCAACAACGGAATTTAAGTTTGACGGCCATAAAAACCCCCACCTTTGTTTCCCCCACTCGAATGAAATATTTATGAACTGACTCTACAGGGTTCCCCTCGTACAACTAACTCTGTTGAAGCTTGGCATAGAATATTTGGTGTTTTAGTGCGAGTAAAATCAAATATATATTATGATATGGATGCTTTGAGGATAGAAGAGAATGTAATTAGAGCAAGAATTTTGCAGCTTGAAATAGAAGTAAGCTCGAGGAAGAAAAACTCCAATGCTGGAAGAAAAGAGAGACGAATCATGAATATTGTGACAGACTACAGCAATCGTTCTATGTAGAATTACCTTTGGAGTATTGCTTATAACCTGGTTTCATTCGAATGTTGTTTTTTTAAATAAAGAAACTTTGTTAATTTCATTAAAAATTAATAAATTTCAGATACTATTTTTTATAAAATACCTAGCTGGAAGACATTTTAGACCCTTTAGACCAATGTTCCTTTAGACTAAAGTTCATTGAGACCAAAGTTCCTTCGGAGTATCTTGAGACAGAACTCCTACCAGGTAAGGGTCTTAAAGGGACTCCTTCTTTGTGTATTTTAGGTAGAAAATACATGGATGCTAAATAACTGGAAGATACGAATAATTCATTATAGGTATCTTTAGAAATAATTGATGGATGCTAAAGTTGTGTTAAGAAACTATTAACTTTATCTTTGAATCGTAGAAGAATAGTTTTGGGTAAATCCTTTGTAGGTTGAAATTTCATTCTGTAAAAAGGGAGTTTAAATTCAAGTCCTAAAGTAGGTAGAAAATTTTCACGAAAGCTTAAAGCATTACGTGACAAGTTGATAACGACTTTTTCCGGATCCATAAAGGTTGAGAAGGACAACCCCAAATTTGACAACTTTCTGGTGTGTCTTTGTATACATACATTTTGGTGAGATATTTTGGTTTTATGCAAAAAATACCTTATGAGGTGAATGTCTAAAAGGAAAAGATGCGTTTTCAAATTGGCAAATCCTTCGGATATATTATGTTGATGAAGGGTAATCTTTCCTGATTTAGAAGCTATTTCTAGGTGTGAGGGAATCCCCACATGGAAGATCTTTAGCAGAAAGGAACTCTCATGTGCAGCAGACGGCCAGGCTAGGCCTAAAGTGGTAAGCCTACCCCTCCCCCCTTCCCTTCCACAAGCGGTAGCCTCCAATCGAGTCCCCCACGATTCACTTTTATGCAGGCTAAAATAGCTCTGCAAGAAGATTCGAGGACATTCGAGAGTAGAGCTGTTTCCCGCTAACCCCCAACTCCGGGGAGAGCCTCGGACATAAGTAACGCTCGACTTCCCGGAAGAGAGACAGAGTTGAGAAGTCTCGCCCAGAACCCTGAAGATTTCCCCATGGTTCCAAGTCAAGTGCTAGCAACAAAGCAAAGTGACAGCTGGACTATTTTGTGTATTTGGAATTAGCCCCAGCCAGGAGGTAATTCCACTGAACGATCGCCCCGAGTGATTTTCCCGACTTCTTTCATCAACTCCTCTCGAAGCCCTCCTTATTTCGGGTAGCCGAAATACTCTCCCCTGGAACGGAAGTTACCATCCCCCCCCTTGCTTTTGGAGAACCGTCATCACTCCAACCTCCCGCTCTGAAGTCCGAGCGGTCTCACCTCACGTACAGAAGACATCCGTAAGCCAACCCTCCCTCCCCCCTTCAGTAACCCAATTGAGTTAATCTTCCCCCCTTCGTTTATTGATGTGATTTTTGCCCGTTAATTCTCTGAGGTAATTTTACCCTTCAATTCTCTTATTATTTTTTTTGTGTAAATAAAATTCTATTTTTGTACATGTCTCTTTAAATAACCTTGAAATTTGCCATTGTCCATAATTTACCTGACCTCGTTGCACTCTCTCGTTACTTAGCCCCGTCTGAACGCGTAGTTTTCCGTCCCTTTTGTCGGTTCGCTTTCAAGTTATTGGTCCTCTCCCATAGATATAATATGGTATTGATATAATGTAATGTCATACCATGACACTAGGTTAATAAGTTTATCTAAGGAATTTTTATAGAAATACGAGTGGAATCAAGTCTTTCTGAATCTTGGTTCACATTTAACAATAAAGTTTACTGCTAGATTGATGGTGTTTTGTTGATTATTCTTTTGCAATTTTCAATAACCCTACACATAGGCAACTTTTCTTGAATTTTTTTAATAGTTTGCACCCTAAAATCAAATTCACCATGGAAATAGAGTCAAATGATAAGATGCCCTTTCTTGACCTTTGTTTGTCATCTGAGAAAATGAGCAGCGAAAAATTCAAACAACCATTTACCGAAAAAAAACTTTCACAGGACTAGGCTTAAACTACTTTAGTTTTGGTGATTTTAGATACAAAATATCCACAGTAAAAAACTTACTACATAGAAGTTTCTCACTAACATCCACCTACCAATCAATTCATAATAAATTTATTTTTCTTAAGAAGTATTTTCTAAAAAAATTATTTCCTTCTGTCCTGTATGATAGAGTTTTAAAAAGCTACTTGATAAACTCATTGCCTCCCCTCAACCTTCCATAGAAGTTCCTAAAATGCTCATATATTTACTAATTTCAGAGATGGGTTTTTTAAACGATGCTTTTAAAAGATAAATTCTATTCATTTTTAAAAGATATTTTCCCCAAATCAACCCCCAAATAGTTTTTATAAACAAATTATCGATAGGAAGTTTTTTTAGCAGTAAAGATCTTATCTCTTTTGAGTTCTGCAGTGATACTGTTTATTTATTTAAATGTCCCAGTTGTACTGGAGCCTCTTACATTGGCAGCACTGTCAGGTCTCTTGGAGCTAGGTTCTCTGCTCATATGGGGATTAGTTGGCGCACAAGAAAAATCTTAAATACAAAGGAGGAGTCTTCTATTAGGGAACACACCATAAGCTGTAAAACTGACATTTCTATTGAGAATTTTAAAGTATTAGCCTTTAACAACAGCCAATAGTGCCTAAGAACCCTCGAATCCTTATATATCAAACACTACAAACCTACACTCAATGAAGATTTAAGTGCAATATCTTTATTAATTAACTAATTTTAACTACAGTTTGTTAGTTGGTTTGTTTTTTTAACTACTGTTTGGTTAGTCGGTGTTCCCCTCTCCCAAGCGTCACTGTAACCTATAAATACTAGCCCCTTATTAAACCCACCATTCACTCTGTAGGATGGATCCACTTTAGTAAGTACCAAAATTAACCTATTTTTCTATTAAATGTTTTTTACTCTTACAGTGTTTACAAATTTAAAACAAAGTTTAAATTTATTATTATAGTTGATTATCTTTAACTACTGCCAAGTCAATTTCTCTTATAGGTTTTAATTAAGTTTTCCAAATTTCTGAAATAAACTTTAAATTTATTAACTACTTTTTTTAGTCAGTTTTAAAGCAAATTTAACTATTGCCAAGTCAGATTTAAAAAATTTAACTTATAGTACATTTTATTGATATTTAATAATTGGTCACCTTTTATATATATATATATATATATATATATATATATATATATATTATATATATATTAATGCTTAGCTGGACCCGTTTCTGCTTTAATTGCAGCTATAATTCTTCGTGACATGGATTTAACCAAATATTTACACATTTCTGACACTTTTTTCGCACTCAGTTTGTTATTTCTCATACAGTTCTGGTTTGTTTGTACTCATGGCATTTCTTATTACTTTTCCAAGTACTCTCCGAAATATTTCTATTGGATTATACTTCGTCGCTTTGTGGTAGCCACTTTATAGTGGTAATCCCCATTTCTCCAAACTTGTGACAACATAAGTTGTCGAGTTAATTATTGCCTGGCATAAAAAAACATCTCCCCTGGCCCTGATGAATACGTGCAGCCCCATACCTTGACAGGACCACTTCTATGTTTCACTGTTGGTACCACACAACCAGGCTGAAATGCCTCTCCAACTCTTCGTCTCACAAAGGTAACTCCAGAAGTGTTGAAAATCTGCAAAATTGCTACAAATTTTTAAAAATATTTTTCTTATTTAATATATTTAAATAGAATTACATTAATTACATGGTGAAAAAAGCTCTCAAAGTGCACGTGAGTCAAAGTTATGCAGATATACCCACAAAAGAAAAGTGAAAAACGATTCCGAGCGCTTTCCTTTTATTCTTAAAGACCTTTTCAAGGAATGAACAGGAGGCAGGACATAACTTGCCTTAAATAGTGGAAGCGGGGATTAGCCTACCCACCTTTGAACCCTAATTAGGGCGTACAAAATCATGAAACAACCTTTAGCCTGGTTAGTTCCGATGTTTGTTCCCTCTTTACTAAAGTTCCCGTACCCGATCCCTTGAATTTCCTTGAAGAACACCTCGGCACAGTTTCTCTCCCTATACCCGCTTCTACCCTCATTAAACTCATTGCTTTTTGCATCAACAATTGCAAATTTACCTTTAATGGAAAATTTGATCGGCAAATCTTTGGAATAGCAGTGGGGAATTGTTTGTCCCCTGTACTCGCAAACCAATACATGGAATTCATCGAATCTAGAATACTTCCCCAAAGTAATGAAACCCTTATAGCTTGGATGCGATATTTTGATGACATCCTTTGACTTTGGCCTAAAAATTGAAATATTAATACATTTCTTAGTAAAATTAACACCTTAGTGCCCTCGATTAAATTTACTATAGAAGTTGAAAAAGATCACACACTCCCTTTCCTAGATATTCTAATCCATCGGACAAACCATTGTTTCAAATATAAAATATATAGAAAACTCACAGCCATAGACTCTTTTATACACTTTTATTCTAACCACCATAATAACATCAAACAAAGTGTTTTCTCCTCTATGTTTTTGCGTGCCCTTAGAATTGTCTCACCAGAATACCTAGACAAAGAAGTCGCTAGAATATATAAAATAGAGATAAATTTGTGCTACCCTTTGTACTTTCTCGACAATTGTTATAAGTCCATCAAACGTTCCTATTATCAAACTAATGTTAATATTCCTAAGTTTCAGGTCAAAAACTTATTAGTTTTACCCTATAACCATATTTTCATTAAATTACCTCGTTTACTTAGGCCTTTGAACATAAATGTTATTTTTAAGTACGAGATTACCATTTATCGCATCCTTCTCAAAAATCGCCCCCTTCCCCCGACCTGGCATTGTTTATTCGATAGGTTGCAACAACTGGCAAAAATATTATTATGGGCACACCGTGATAGAACTAGATGTCCGGGTTAAGCAACATGAAGCCAATGTACGTAATCACAGTCAACAATCTGCGCTTTTTCTACATATGTACAATCTTAACCATATCATTAACTGGAACAGTGCCAAATAAGTCATAAAAAGCAGTAATTATATTTCGAGAATTATATTAGAATGTATCTCAATTAACGCGTTCCCAAATTTCAACCTTAGCCTTGGTTTGTTCATGCTAGACCCCATAATCACTACATACATAATGTAGAAGTCTAAATACCGCGTACATAGGTGTACGCAGAAACACTCCGACACAAAGCTGCACGCCCTCTCGTATCCCTAAAATTTACCTCTCGCCTCGAGTTCTCCGTCGCCTTTTATCGCACCGCCGTAAACTCCGAGATGGCTCGAAGGTGTGAAAGAAATACCGTCGGCCCAAAGATGAAATAAAAGGTCTTTCGCGCGACGATATGGATTTTACGAGAATTCGATTCTCTCTCTCGATTCTGATCGTGAGAGAAATAAAAGGAAGACTTCTCTCTGGAATCAGGCAGAAGCTCTTGGACCTACGTCGAGTGTATGAAAGTCAATCCACATAGGAAACCGTTCGCCCGCTACAAGGAAGGAACTTCTCGGGGAATTGGTTGTTGCCGTCACGGTACTTGTAGGTGCCAAACTTCTCGCAGCCTCCCCCCCTTCAGAGTCTGAGGTTACACAGGACCTCCCTCTGCGGATTACCCTAGACGTAGCTAGGTAATCGGTTTTGGCTACCCACTCCAGGAGCCGAATAATCGGACAAGTCCTTCAAGGAAGAAGTCCGATTTGAGTCACCGTGTGGCTCACCTTCGTGATCCGGCAAAGGATCAGCATATCACTGGTCTAGGATTACTCTCTCATTCGGTAACCTCGGACGGCCGGACTAAGTGCGATCATCGTCACCAGAAGAAGATCTTCACCACCTCCCTTCAAAAATACTTACGAACTCAAAGGTATCGTTAATTGAATTATCCCCTCCCCAAACTTCACCAGTTTATTTGTGAACTAGAATTCTCATCCCGAGCCCATACCCCCGAATATTAGAAGTGCTTAATAAATTCAGTGTTTACCTCAATAATACTATTTCCTTCGTTCTGTCTGGTGTCATTAAGACGCAAACGTCCCAGTGAGTAATCTGCAAGTAATCTCCACGACATTTTGTAGACTTATATATTCATTGCAAGATTAATCCTATTTATATTTATATACGCTGTTGCTTATTTTAAATTAATGTACATTAAAGATTATTTTTATATTTGTGTGTTTAACTAATTTGGACGATCCTTTGGCAATTATTAAGCAATCCACTCGGCTTGAATCTCAATATTCCACCGACCTACCCATGGTTGGCCTTTACTGAGTGGGGAACACACTCGAGGTATCATAATTTTAGTCTTGATCAAAAGGGTACGAACCGGGTTTATTCTTATTCACCGGAAGTGGCTAAGGTAGGTGTATTGGATACGTTTCACCTCCGCTTCACCTCGGTGCGGTAATAAAATATATGTCCAGGAAGTGGGACTGGGATTACCCACTCATTCAAACCCTCGACATATATAAGTGGTGTGAGGTGTGAGGTTATCACTAAAACCTCGACATCTATAAGTGGTGTCAGGTGTGTGGAGTTATCATAAAACCTCTCGACCTATATAAGTGATATCAGGTATGTGAGGTTATCACTAAAAGCAACATCTCAAAACTTAAATCAAACGATTGCCAGCTCCAAATTAGTCTAAATATTCAAACATTAACAGGAATTCTTGTTTTGGGCTCCAAATTTAGTTAGGTTAGGGTGATTTTCTAATCCTGTTTTGTTTTTTTAATTGTCTTCTTTTGTTTACCACGTTTTGGTTGGGAACTATAATAACCCTTTTTCCTTAAACACGTTACGCTAAGGCAACTCTCCCAGTGCATACTCTTACCTTTGGATCGATAAAATGGCTTCCACATCGTTCGAAACATTCCAGAAGCAAGGACAAGCACTCGGACTAGAAGGTAAGGAACTCATTGAGTACGTCCACAATGAACAAAGGAATGAAAGAGAAGCAAAGAGAGAAGAACAAAAACGGAAGGACGATTTAGAAAGGGAAAAACGACAACTAGAAGCAAAGAGAGAAGAGCAAAAACGGAAAGACGATAGAGAAGAACAAAAACTGGAAGGGAGATTTAGAAAGGGAAAAACTACAACTAGAAGCAAAGAGAGAAGAACAAAAACGGAAAACGTGAATTAAGAAGGGACCAAGTGGAAGTAAGTTCAATTGGTTCCCGTGGCCAACAACCTCAAGCCCTTGCTCTCAAACTACCCCTCCCATCGTGAGAATGAGGACTTCATTACGTACCTAACACATTTTGAAAAAATATTCGAAGTAAATGTATGGAATATTGAAGCCGATGGAGTGAGTCGCCTTCTCCCCTTACTCTCCCCTCGTCTGAGAGAGATTTTAATCGTATTGCCACATGAGGCAACAATCGATTATTCCACCTTAAAAACAGAACTTCTATCTGCCATTAACCTTAATCCCCAAATCTATAGATCGAAGTTCAAGTCAGCTAAATTCCAAGCAGGACAGACATATAGACAATTCGGATTCATCATGAGAAGAAATCTGCAATACTGGCTGGACTCAGCTAAAGTCGAAAGAGATTACGAGGCATTGATGGACTTTATTTTAAAGGATCAACTACTAAGTACACTTTCCTATGAGATTAAGGCCTTCGTTCAAGACCGAAAGGCCTCTACATTCAAGGGTTGCCTCGATGAAGGGGACCTTCACGCTTCAAACCACCATATATACCCGAAGGAAAGCAGAAAAGGTAATCCCCATTCCCACAAGAACAAGTTTGGGTACGGAAGACCCTCGCGTGAGAAACTCTCTTAGTTTGTAAAAGTTACTCCCCCATTTAAGCCCGGGAACAAATTCCAGAAGACCGAAAACCCCGTGGTTTTAACGCTCACCCAAACAATACCTTCAGGAGTAGTCTGATCACGTGTTACTCTTGCAGAGCCCCGGGGCACATAAATTCCCAGTGTCCGCAAAATTCAAGGTTATATCCCTCTGCAAGTCAGAAGGTACATCAAGTGTCTGCCACCCTTTCTCCGGAACAAACCGCCGTCGATACTCCGCAACCTGCAGCCCCGTCAGATCGGGACTACCAGGTCAACTTCGTATTCAAGTTTGAAACTGGCTCGATTAATGGGTGCAAAGTGTCCACTTTAGTTAGGGACACTGGTTGTACCTGTATCGTAGTGTCAGACAAGCTACTCCCCCCCGTAAAACCCCAGCATCAGAAATTTGCGGTAGTGCATGACTTTTGGGGACGCGCCAACAGGTTCCATATCATCCGGTGCCACGTAGAGTGCCGCTATTTCACTGATTGGACTGACGTGGTCGCGGCCCCGATGAAATTCTGTTCAGTGCTGGTCGGACAGAGCGCGCAACTCTCTCCGAACGAGGTTACCCAAACCGTCACCCCCCCGAGCGCAGGCGGGCCGAGAAAACCGTCCCCTCGCGCCGCTCAAACTCCCGTGCGGTCCTGAGTTCAAGAAGCCGAATAACGCTAAGTTCGCCAGGGCCCAAAAGGGCTGCCCTTCCCTACAACCCCTATGGAAAAAGGCCAGGAGAGGTGACCTCCAGATAGAAATAGAAGATGAAGAAAGAAGAATAAAGATAGAAAAAGAAGATGAAGAAAGAAGAATAAGGAAAAAAATAGAAGATGAAGAAAGATGAATAAAGATAGAAAAAGAAGAAGAAAGAAGAATAAAGATAAAATAGAAGAAGAGGAAAAAAGAAGACAGATAGAAAAAGAAGATGAAGAAAGAAGAATAAAGATAAAAGAAGAAGGAAAGGAAAGAAGACGGAAAGGAAAGAAGACGGATGGAAATAGAAGCTCAAGAAAGAAGAATAGAGATAAAAATAGAAGAAGATGAAAAGAGAAGACAGATGGACGAGGACTTCCACCTTCCCGCTCTCCTTTCTACCCCACTCCCCCGGGTTAGTTGTGAATCTCGAACTCGAACCCGTTAAGATCGCCCAAATGGTCTCGCTCTTAAGAGAATACTACAGTCTTATGCGAAAAGATGTAGAAGGGCTAGAAAACGTCACAATCTATTTGAACAACGTGTACGTAACCATGCGTACAGGGAAAGGACTCCCCCGTGAGCCTTCGCATACTCTTAGACCCACTGAGATCTCATGGCTTAACAAGTAAGCCCTGCAAGTGCTATTTCCATCATAGCACTATTACCCATTTAGCGTTCAAGTTTCGCGAGAACCGCATATCCCCACAGAAGGGTAAGGTAAACCCAATACCCGATAGGCCGCCCGCAGTCTCGAAGAAACAACCCCGACCCCTTTTAGAAGCAGCTTCCTCCTATCGGCGTATTGTTCCCCATTTCGAGTCCGTCACCTCCCCCTTAAATGACCTGCATAGAAAGAAATCTCCAGACCCTATTAAGTGGAACCCCAGGGCTATTGTCAGCTTTGGCAGACTCAAACGGAAACCAGTGACTGCCCCTATCCTGCCCTTATCTAATCCCGAGGAGAAAATCGGCGTTCAGTTTGGCACCTCTCACCTTGAACTTGGATGCGCCTTGTTGCGATACGAGGCAGAAGTGCCATTCCCGGTGGCTTTTGCAAGTCGGAAACCTTCCGATCGGGAAAAGAAGTATGCCACTGTGGATCTAAAAGCCTTAGCTATCGTGTTTGGGGTACAAAGGTTCCAGGTATATTTAATAGGTAGACCGTTCTCCATAGAAACGGATCACAAACCCCTAGCTTATTTAAAAAGTTGCAAGGGTCAGAATGGAAGACTCATGCGTTGGGCCCTGTTATTATCCGAATATCAATAGGGTATCCGATATATAAAGAGATCTCTTAATGTACTCGCGGATAGTTTGTCTAGGAACCCGGTAGACGAATCCAGTGGGTCTTTGTAAATAACCGGTATTATAGCTATGTAAGTTTTAGATGAAGGTTTAGTATCCGCCCACTAATTGATTCATATGTTATATTTGTAAAGTTGATAGTATGACACGCTCTATAACTGCCGTGATTAATTTTTGATTGTTTCTTTTCTTTTTTTTTGCATGTGGGTCTTATATCATGCTACCCGGATTAATCTATCGAATATAATCATTTATTTATTTTGTACTTAGGCATCAGCTCTTAATTACTCCGGAGTTTCCTGTATATGACTGGAAACCCGTGTGTTCCTTTTCCCGTCATGATTATTTTTATGTTCCTGTATTCGTTGAACTCCCGATTAGATTTGTTTTTTCTTTGTTTTTTTTTCTGTATTGTTCGTGTAGCCAATGTTAAAAGTATACATTATTCCTAGGTTACACGTCAGAATAATGTCTTCCAAAACGGGTAGGGATGTAGAAGTCTAAATACCGCGTACATAGGTGTACGCAGAAACACTCCGACACGAAGCTGCGTGCCCTCTCATATCCCTAAAATGCACCTTTCGCCTCGAATTCTCCGTCGCCTTTTATCGCACCGCCATAAACTCCGAGATGGCTCGAAGGTGTGAAAGAAATACCGTCGGCCCAAAGATGAAAAAAAGGTCTTTCGCGCGACGATATGGATTTTACGAGAATTCGATTCTCTCTCTCGATTCTGCTCGTGAAAGAAATAAAAGGAAGACTTCTCCTTCGAATCAGGCAGAAGCTCTTGGACCTACGTCGAGTGTATGAAAGTCAATCCACATAAGAGACCGTTGGCCCGCTGCAAGGAAGGAACTTCTCGGGAAATTGGTTGTTGCCGTCACGGTACTTGTAGGTGCCAAACTTCTCGCAGCCTCCATCCTCCCCTTCAGAGTCTGAGGTTACACAGGACCTCCATCTGCGGATTACCCTAGACGTAGCTAAGTAATCGGTTTTGGCTACCCATTCCAGGAACCAAATAATCGGACAGGGACTTCAAGGAAGAAGTCCGATTTTCGTCACCGTGTGGCTCACCTTCGTGATCCGGCAAAGGATCAGCATATCACTGGTCTAGGATTACCCTCTCGTTCGGTAACCTCAGACGGCCGGACTAGGTGCGATCATCGTCACCAGAAGAAGATCTTCAGCGCCCCCCTTCAAAAATACTTACGAACTCAAAGGTATCGTTAATTGAATTATCCCCTCCCCAAACTTCACCAGTTTATTTGTGAACTAGAATTCTCATCCCGAGCCCATACCCCCGAATATTAGAAGTGCTTAATAAATTCAGTGTTTAACTCAATAATACTATTCCCTTCGTTCTGTCTGGTGTCATTAAGACGCAAACGTCCCAGTGAGTAATCTGCAAGTAATCCCCACGACATTTTGTAGACTTATTTATTCATTGCAAGATTAATCCTATTTATATTTATATACGCTGTTGCTTATTTCAAATTCATGTACATTAAAGATTATTTTTGTATCTGTGTGTTTAACTAATTTGGACGATCCTTTGGCAATTATTAAGCAATCCACTCAGCTTGAATCTCAATATTCCACCGACCTACCCATGGTTGGCCTTTACTGAGTGGGGAACACACTCGGGATATCATAATTTTAGTCTTGATCAAAAGGGTACACACTGGGGTTATTCTTATTTACCGGAAGTGGCTAAGGTAGGTGTATTGGATACGTTTCACCTCCGCTTCACCTCGGTGCGGTAATAAAATATATGTCCAGGAAGTGGGACTGGGATTACCCACTCACTAAACCCTTGACACATAAAATCTGAAATAAAGTTGCTTTAGGATTTTGTACCCCCTAATTGAGGTTCGGAGGTGGGTAGTCTAATCCCTCCTTCCACTATTTTAAGACAATGTATGTCCTGCCTTCTGTTCATTCCTTGAAAAGGTCTTTAAGAATAAAGACGAAAGCACTGAATCGGTTTTTCACTTTTCCTCTGTGGGTGTATCTGCATTAATTACATGTAAAAGAACGCTACAATAATTTTTATTACACACCTGATGATTACTTCATCTGACCAAATAACTTTAGACCATTGTTCATATGTCCAATTTTTGTAACTTTTGGCCCATTGAAGAAGTTTATTTCTGTTGACCTCAGATATTCATGGCTTCTTTCTCATCTTACATCGTTTGAACCCTTAATCTTTATGCCTGCTTCTGCCTGTTATTTGTTATATTTTTTAAATTTAAGCTTTATTAAACTCCTTAGCAAGTTGACACCTTTTTCTCTTAGACTAATGAAACTCGATTGATAAATCTGTCTTCTCTAGGTGTTGTAAAACTTTTTCTATCACTTTCCTTCGTGGTTTCAAAGCTCTTGCTTGTTTCGAAACCATATCCTTTCGAAAAGGTAGATTTGTGCTGTGTTTCTGTAAGTTCTTTAGTTTTGGTCATATTACTTATTTAAAAACGATATTGAATATACAATATTTCTAAATTTAAGCTGAAACATAAGAAATAGTTAAATTCTCATCTTATAAAACATTTTATTCATTATACACCATTTAGCAAAATAATACTAAGTAATTCAAACATATTAACAAAATATTCAAACATATTTATCAAAATACACTTTATTATCATACGAATTTATAAAAAATATGATAAATTGTATAAAGATTTAATAAATATGTTAAATATATGAGGGGTGCTTTACACTTTTGGCAACGGGTATATAGAGAGTAGGGGCAAAATTTACAACACACTATTAGAAATGCTAATTTACCTACTTTTAGTTAAGGCAGGTTAATGAAATTTACATTTAGGTACGTGGAATTTATGTAATAAATACAATGTAATAATCAGAAAAGCAAAATGGCGAACAGGACAAACTTTATAAGGACAATAGTGAAATTTGACAAGCAAAGGTTTACAACACATTCATATAAAAACATATAAATAAATTACAATTGTAATTTTTTTTGGTAAATATTGGGTTTAAAAAAACAACATATCCTGATATGGGTTAGTAAACCAAAAGTTCACTAAAGAAATTACATTTATTAAAGATATTTTTCCATACCAATTTTAAAATAATTTTTCTAAATAAAAACCACATAGGCCAAAATTTCAATTGTAATGACAGAATCCCACAAGATGCGTCATATATCAATTTACCTGCTCCAGATGTAATCTCGAGAAATTTAGTGACAGTTTGGTGCGCTCGGTGAAGCCAAGGTTCTGTTCACATATGGGAATTAGCCACAGGACTTGGGAACAAGTTCTTTCTAAGGAAGAGTTCTCGGCTGTTTAACTACATTCTCTTCAATGTATAAACGATGTTACCCTAGATCAGTTTTAAATTTTGGAAACTCTTCCCGATCGTATATCTTTACAAATTAAAGATTCGATGTACATCAAATACCTTTCTCCTTCTCTAAATTCAAATTTATCTTCCTATCCACTAGTTTTGCTCTAAAATGTTAACTAAACTTCTAATCCACTCTTTCTGCTTACGCTCATCGCACGTTCTTAACAGTATTCCGTTCACAACTGATTGGACAAGGTTAGCGTTTTCTTGATGTTTCTTCCAAAATTCATATAGAAAATTTTACTATTTAAATTTTCCAACATGAATTTTAAAGCAATAACCAGTAAGTTTTGCATTACTCCGAATATTAACAGGCAAAGTCCTCCATAATTGGTGCCTCCCCCCCCCCAAAAAAAACGGGCCTTCACACACTTTTTGTGATATATCCTTCATTCATTCACTAATCACCCTTAATTTGCATGACATGACAGAAGCAATGCCTGCGAACATAACTAGATCTCAATGGGAGCTCCAGCAAAGAATATACTGCGTCAAACATTACTACAAGACAGGCAGGACACTTTCGTGAATCAGTTCGAATGCGAAAAAGCCCCCTCCAAGAGCAGAATTCAGGAATGTGTGAACGAATTCAAGAACTATGGGATGGGGGACAACCTCAATGCAACCAGTGACAACCGTCCAAGTCATTCAAGACGCAACAGGAAACGTACAGCTGAGCTGGTCGAGAACGTTAGAGAGTCAGTTCAGCAGAGTTCAAAACGCTCTGTGCGCAAGTGAAGTCAGTCCCTCGGTATATCCCCTGAGAGTTGAAGAAGAGTGGTGCTAGTAATGGGTGTAAGGCCTACCCATACAGAATACAGACGAAGCAGACCCTCACAGTCTCAGACAAGGAGCAGAGAAAGCTTATAACAGTCAAGATACTGGAGAAGATTCAGGAGACCCCAACTTCCTTAGCCTCCTTTGGACCAGAGATGAAGCTCAATTCTATCTTGAAGTAAAGGTAAACCCGAAGACAAATATTTTCTCGGGGACCTCCAGACCAAATGAGGTAGCCAGCAAGCCCCTACTACACTCTCCTAAGTTCACGGTATGGACTGCAATCTTAGCAAGAGGCATCATCGGACCATTCTTCTTCAAGAAATCTGGCGTGACAGTGACAGTGACCAAGGAGTAACAAGGAAAGGAAGTACCCTAGGAGACCTTACGGTCCATTTAAAGAGGGTACCTTTGGACTAGCAATCGAGCGGGCACATGGCTGCTCAATTGTTTTGCGTCCCTAAACGGCCACTTTTCAAGACTTTGTCTAGTCTTGACTTGAACTGGTCAACAGATTCACTGTTGACAACTTCCACTGGAAGTGCGTTCCACTTACCGCAGATACTGTAAGTGAAAAAATTTCCACACAGATTGCGGTTGAAACGCTTCAGTTCAAGTTTGAAGCCGTGATTGTGCGTTCTGTTCTCACTCAGTGTGAAAATATCCTGGTAGTCAACATTGTCGAACCCTCTAAGTATTTTGAAAAGTTCGATGAGCTGACCACGCAGTCTACGGGTTTCCAGCGAGAACAGATTTGATTCCCTTAGTCTATCCATATAACTTTTATGTCGGATAGAGGGGATCAGCTTGGTTGCCCTGGCTTGTACGCGTTCCAACCTTGCGATATCCTTTCGAAACGAAGGACTCTAAAATCGTACGGCATACTCGAGGTGCGGCCGAACGAGGGAGTTGTACAGACAAAGTACTATCTCCTTGTTACGGTATCCAAACTGGCGCTTTATGTAGCCTAACATCCTTTGGGCTTTCTTCTCTGTCTCGATGCACTGTTTCGAGAACTTGAGGTCGCTAGTAATAGTTACACCCAAGTCCTTCTCAGTGTTACTCGATTCAAGAGCAGTGCCCTTAAGGATATACTGAGATTGGGGGTTTCTGTGGCTGATATGCATTATTTTGAATTTCCCCACGTTAAAAGGCATTTACCATGTGTCCTACCACTCCCCAATCTTCCGAAGATCTTCCTGCAGGCGGGCAGTATTTCCATCATTTGCAACGTTCATACCAAGCTTGGTATCGTCGGCAAATTTGGAAATCTTGGCAACCATGTCACCGTCCATGTCGTTGACGTAGATGATGAATAGTAATGGTCCCAGGACAGAACCTTGAGGCACCCCGCTAGTAACAGGCACCCACTCAGAAGCCTGTCCATTCACCTCCACCCGTTACCGTCTGCCACTTAGCCAGTTCTCGATCCAGCCGGCTACTTTTCCGTCTATGCCCAGCGCTCGCACTTTCTGGAGAAGGCGGTGGTGTGGTACCTTATCAAAGGCTTTCTGAAAGTCTAAGTACACCAAATCCACCGCCTTGTCCCGATCGTGCTCACTGAACACGAAGTGGAAGAATTCCACAAGGTTCATCAGGCATGACCGTTGCCTTCGGAAGCCGTAGCCGTGCTGGGAACTCCTCAGTAGCAGGTTTGACTAAATACGACGTCATTTTGTCCACCATCATGCTTTCCATGAGTTTACCGACTATCGAAGTCAGACTGATATTTCGGTAGTTTGACGGTTGGCTACGGTCTCCTTTCTTGAGGATAGGAGTCACCTCCGCTTCACGCCAGTTTCGAGGAACGCATTCGGTCAGAATTGACATGTTGAAGATTGCGCTCAGGTGTCGTGACACTTGATCGCGCACTTCTTTCAACACTTTAGGTAGAAACGATCCAGGCCAGGTGACTTATTCGTCATTAGGTCAGTGATCTTCTTTTTTATTTCCCCTTCGGTGAAGTCCATATCCTCCAGCTTTTCCCCTGAGTAGGAATCCATTGGCTGGGGGATGGGACCACACTCTTCAGTAAACACTGAAGAGAAAAGGTCGTTGAGGAGGTTAGCATTTTCTGCATCTGAATGCTTTAATGCCCCCTCCTCATTTCTCAAAGGGCCAATCGTTCGACGGATTGGTTTACGGCTGTACACATATCCAAAAAACTCCTTGGGATTCTCTTTACAGAGTCTCGCCACTTGGAGTTCCTCAGACCGCTTAGCCGCCCTTATGCTGGACTTCACTCTCCTGGCTAGCCGCCGGTACACAGTTCTCTTCTTCCTAAGCAGTTGGCCGATTTCTCGATTAAACCACTTTGGTTGAACAGAAGACCGACGGGAATATTTCAGAGGGATGAAACGTGATTGAAGACTCATGAACTTATTTTTGAAACTGTTCCACGAGTCTTCAACAACATCGCACACTTCTAGCCTCGCGTCCGTCAGTCCAGCACGAAGACCTGCAAAGTCTGCTCTTTTTAAATCGAGTTTCCTTGATTTACTAGTTGCAGGCCCTGCCTTCGGGACTTTGACTACAAATCTCATTAATCGGTGGTCATTGCCACCGAGCTCTTCGCCAACAGAGAGGTCCTCAACGATGTCATCCTCAGAGGTGTAAACCAAGTCGAGGATATTGTCTCCTCCCGTTGGCTCTCTTACGCATTGAGTGAGGAACTCGTTGTTCGCGAACTCCAGGAGTAGTGCGTTCTCGCCACAGGGTTCTCTGGTTTCCCAGTTAACTTGTGTGTTGAAATCACCCATGACGATACACACTCTGTCTTCGACAAGTTCTCCTATAAGCTGGTACAGATCTCTGTTCTTTTCAACGAGTTGGGCAGGAGGTCTATAAAGCACCAGGGTCCTGTATTTGGCAGGACCTATCTCTAGGTCAACACCTAGTAGTTCATGGTTGGATACGATGTTGCAATCCGTCGAGTTGAGAGTATCCTTGACATACAACATCACACCGCCACCCTCTCTGTCTGGCCTATCTTTCAGGAAGTGCTGGTAACCGGGAATCGTAAATTCACCTTCAAATTCTCGGCTTGAGGTTTTTATCCACGACTCCGTTATGGCCACCATCTCAGGTTCTTCTGTTGCTACGAGGCCACGAAGTTTTAGAAACTTGTTTCTGATAGACCTCGCATTAAACAGAAGAACTTTGAGGGAGTCCCCGAATGTAGGACTCCCTAAGCTCTTCCGTTTCCCGCTTTCTTTCTCTGTGGCGGGATCACTCCACTCTTTGTGACTTCAGAAAAGGTCGTTCCTGGAGTAACACGGGTGTACTGGCGTACTTCCTCCTTTACTCGGGGTCTGACACTTCTTTGGGTCCGCTCCACAACATGCTGGATCATGTTCGCGAGTGCAGCTTTCCCTTTAAAAGAAATATGCACTCCGTCCCTTTTGTACAGGTCATTTCTCCCGTAAAAGGTGCGGTAGGGGTCTACAAAAAAACTCCTTGCGCCGTACAAAGATCTCCCAGGCGTTGGTTTATGCAGACGTTCCTCGCGTGAGCATTGCGGGATGGACCTCGTCTTGGGAGTATCCCGACCACGACACGTTTGTGGGTTTTTAGCCCACAGTCAACTCCTCCCATAACCGTGGTCATGATCTTCCCACTGGCACCTACTTTACCTCCTCGTAGGTAGAAATCGTTGCCACTTGCCATGAGGGCAACTACTGAGTTCTCAGAGATTCGAGATTTCTCAGCCTCCACCCTTATTTCTCCGTTCCCCTTTCCTGGAAGGCAGCTTACCTTCACACTGGTGCGAAGGCGGGCCGCTAGCAAGGGTTGTAGATCCCGCGCTTGGGAGTCACCGATCACGATGACCCTCGCGCATTTGGGTTCAGAGGACAGAGGCTTTCCTTTCATTATGGGCTCTTTCGATTCCTCTTTCTTCCCCAATTTTTGGGGGGTTTTCTTCTTCTTTTTCTTCTTCGTTTTTTCTTCCGTTTCTACTTTCTCTTCTGTTTTATCTACTGTTTTTCCTTTCTTACTCTTCCTTTTCTTCTTTTTGACGCCCTGAGTAACCCCAGCAGCTGCTGGCTCTGGGACGTCGGATGGTTGGCCTATCTCTATCGACGCGGTACATGAGGGCCCAACAGAGAAGCCATCCGCGTGGTTGGGAGTTTCTTGTTGCTGTTGCTCTACCTTGGTGGCTTTAATCTCTGCAATGATGGCTTCGAGATGACGGATTTGAGTCACATGCTCAGATTCGAGGATTTTTACCTTTTCTTCCAGCCGTCGTGTTTTTCCCTCAGAAGATTTAAAAAGTTCCTTAAGCTCCTGAAGTTCTGCCCTTAGGACGCAGTCCGTGCAGATACTTCCAGGGTGGCATTTTAAGAAACACCTCTCCGGAAAATCTACGCACCACTTGTCCTTTTGGCATGTCGAGCAGGTATACTCTTTCGCACCAGGTCCTTTCTTTCCAGTCATTCTGAACACTTTATATCTCTGAATACTTTGTGACCACTCAATAAAAAAGAAAGGGGGTGGTGAGTTCGCCCCGCGTGAGTCGCTCCCGCCTATCGATCGGAGAGGTTTCGGATTTTCAGAAGGCACGCTCCTTGTGCTGTTGCTCGTCCGACCGAGTCGTCAAACATCGGCGTGCCGTGGATCCCAACCAAGCAGCACTGACGGTTCCAGAAGGGGCCATCGATTTCTCACCAGGTGAACAACGGATCACACCCCGTACTAAACTCCTACTAGTTCCCTTCACGACGGCCAAGATCTTGGAGCAGCGTTCAATGGATATCCCGCCACACCAAGAAACTCGACCTAAGGCTTTTTATTGGCCTGGCAAACAACCTGGAAACAAAGGGCCGTCACCTCGGACCGATGCTACCAGAGGCACCTGTCAACGGTCACTGGGAATGGTAAATAATTACGCGCCAGGGAAGGGGTTAACGGGGCACTACCCTCATCCCATTCATCGTGCCCGAACGCCTAGGACACCTCTAGTCCTAGTTTCTCGCAACCAGTGAGCGTCGATTGGCGTTGTTTATAGAGGTTCCAAAGCCTCTCTTCTGACGCATGAGGTAGCTGCCAAGGCCTTATATGTAGATAGAAGGAAAGAAGGGAAAGAGTGACATGATAGGAGTAGGCTTCTTTTTTTGTATAAGTGGGAGATAATAGGATAAAAGTAAAAAAGGAAAAGGATAGAGTAGAAAAGGAAAGGAATGACGCACTTAGTCTGGAATCTCGCTTTCGACCAAATCGACAAGAGAAGCCCTACCAGGGGTACCCAGAAGAGGTACCCCCGCCGACATAACTCGAAAAGTCAAAGGTACACACAAGCTCTCTTCCCGCGACAAGGGGGCGTCACCTCTCCCTCTACTTTCTTTATGAGAGAGGGTATGAGAGAGTATATTGAGGTCCTCAAAACCTTCAAGAAGGAACTACAGACTATGTTAATGTCGCTTATGGTATGTTCTGGTTCCAGCAAGATGGAGCAAGCTCTCAGACCTCAAAATTTTCCCGAGGTTAGCTGAAAGAGAATTTTGGTGGCCATGTGATCAGTCTCAAGACTGATTTTGAGTGGGCACCTCATAGCCCAGACCTTAGCCCCTAGATTTCTTTCTCTGGGGCTACCTTAAAGACATAGTGTACGCAGGGAGACCCAGGACCATCACGGAACTCAAGGAAGCCATCAGGAGGAGATCAGAGCCACTAGTCGGGGTCGGCTTGTAAGGACGTCATGGACAACTTTGTGCTGCGCCTCAAGAAATGCACAGAGCTAAATGGAGGTCATCTCAACACGTGATCTAGAATAAAGAAAAAATTCCAGACTCTCATGTTTTGATAGGATGGTTTTAAACACAATAAACTAGTTATCACCAAAGTTTCATTCAATCTTTGCACAGGCCGGGAGACGGTATAGGTATTCTTCCTCCCAAGCATTCAGGGCAAATCAGTTAAAATGGATTGAATAAAACTCATAAAAAGATCCATCCATTTATTTATTAACCCAACTTGCAAACCCAAACAGTGAAATCATAAGAAATAGTTATAAGTAGTGGTTGGGTCAACACCGCTTTCGACAATGGTCAAACTTTAATGGTTGTCAAGTTCGACATCTATTTCTGATTCGTCAACTAAACAACCACTCGAGTTTGTAGTTTTATGTAGCGTGGAAATAAACATGTGATTTCGTGACATCATCACCATTTATGTGCACATGGATCTGTCATTGTTTCATCGACATAACGGGCAACTTACGTTCATAAACCTGCTATAAAATTGACGATGGGGAGGGGGAGGGGGAGGGGGAAGGGCATAATGGATACGCTAAAATAACTTTTCATTTGTGGCTAAATACAAAACAAACGACGAGATTAGATCTGTTCATCTGTCTGTCACTACACTTGCTTATGTGAAATTCCATTAGCCATTTCTATGCCAATTGGTATAGTTTGGTCAATTCCTTTTGTTTTACCTCAGCAACAGGGTCGGTCTTTATAATTCTACCTAACTTAGTATCATCGGCAAACTTGCTCAAGTCGCTACTTATACCTAAGTCAAAATCATTAATATAAATCAAAAGCAGAAATGGCCCCAACATTTAACCCAGAAAAAACCCACTGGTAGCATTCCCTCATTCAGATTTAATCCCATCTATAGCTAAGAACTCCTCGCTGGCTGTCACAAAGCCACGTTCAAAAACACCTAAAAATACTTCCATTGATCTCATGCGCTTTAATTTTATTCCAATGTCACGAGTGTGGCGCCGTGTCGAAAGCCTTACTAAAATTCAAATAAACACTATCGTAATTCTCATCTTTATCGACAGCATCGTAATTCTCTTCTCTATCGGCGGAATCGTAATCTCATCTTTATCGGCAGCATCGTAATTCCACTCTCGATCGGCAGCATCGCAATTCTCGTCTCCATCGGCGGAATCGTAATTTTAATCTCTATCGGCAGCATCGTAATTCTCTTCTGTATCGGCAGCGTCGAAATTCTCATCTCTATCGGCAACATCGTAATTTTACTCCCTATGGGAAGCATCGTAATACTCTTCTCTATCGGCAACATCCTAATTCTCTTCTATATCGGCATCATTGTTATTATCTTCTATATCGGCAGCATCGTAATTCTCTTCTCTATCGGAAGCATTGAAATTCTCTTCTATATCATGAGCATCTTAATTCTCATCTCTATCAGCCGCATCGTAATTTTCTTCTCTATCGGTAGCATCGTCTTCTCATGTCTATCGTTAACATCGTAATCTCTTCTATATCGGCAGCATCGTAGTTCTCATCCCTATCTGCAGCATCGTAATTCTCTTCTATATCGGCAGCATCGTAATTCTCTTTTCTATCGGCAGCATCGTAATTCTCTTCTCTATAAACAGCATCGTAAATCTCATTTCTATCGACAGCATCGGAATTGTCATCTCTATCGCCCGCATCATAATTCTATTCTCTATCGGCAGCATCGTAATTCTCATCTCTATCGGCAACCTCGTAATTGCGTTCTCTATCGGCAGCATCGTAATTCTGTTCTCTCTCGTCAGCATCGTAATTCTCTACTCTATCGGCAGCATCCTTATTCTCTTCTCTATCGGCAGCATCCTTATTCTCTTCTCTATCGGCAGCATCGTAATTCTCTTATCTATCAGAGGTATCGTAATTCTCATCTCTAACGGGAACATCGTAATTCCCATCTTTATCGGCAACATCGTAATTCTCTTCTCTATCGTCAGCATCATAATTCTCATCTCTATCGGCAGCATCTTCTTCTCATCTCTATCGTCAGCAGTGTAATCTTTTCTATATCATAAGCAAAGTAATTTTCTTCTCTATCAGAAGCATCGTAATTCTCTTCTCTATCGGAAGCAACATAATTCTCTTATCTCTTCTCTATCGGCAACATCGTAATTTTCTTCTCTATTAACAGCATCGTAATTCTCTTCTCTATCGGCAGGATCGTAACTCTCTTCTCTATAGGCAGCATCGTTACTCTCTTCTCTATCAGCAGCATCGTAACGTAATTATCATCTGTATTGGCAGCAACGCAATTCTCATCTCTATCAGCAGCATCATAATTCTCATCTCTATCGGCAGTATCGTCTTCTCATCTTTATCGTCAGCATCGTAATCTGTTCTATATCGGAAGCCAAGGAATTCTCTTCTCTCTCGTCAGCATCGGAATTCTCTTCTCTCTCGTCAGCATCGTAATTCTCTACTCTACCGGGAACATCCTAATTATCTTCTCTATCGGCAGCATCGTAATTCTCTTCTCTCTCAGCAGTATCGTAATTATCATCTCTAACGCGAAAATCATAATTCTCTCTTTATCGGCAGCATCGTAATTCGCTTCTCTATCGGCATCATCGTAATTCTAATCTCTATCAGCTGCATCATAAATATCATCTCCATCGGCAATATCGTAATTCTCATCACTATCGGCAGCATCGTTATTTTCTTCGGTATTTGCAGAATCGGAATTCATTTCTCTATCGGCAGCATCGTAAATTTTATCCATATCGGCAGAAACGCAATTCTCCTCTTTGTCGGGCCTAACTCAATTCTCATCTCTATCGACAGCCATGTAATTCTCATCTCTATCGGCAGCATCGTCTTCTCATCTCTAAAGTCGGCATCGTAATATCTTCTCTTTTGGCACCATCGTAATCTGTTTTATATCGGCAGCATCTTAATTTTCGTCTCTATTGGCAGCGTCTTAATTTTTTTCGGTATTGGCAGCATCGTAATTCCGTTCTCTATCGGCAGCATCGTAATTTTCATCCCTATCGGCAACATCGTAATTCTCCTCTGTGTCGGCAGCAACGCAATTCTCATCTCTATCAGCAGCCTTGTAATTATTATCTCTATCGTCAGCATCGTAATATCTTCTATATCGGCAGCATCGTGATTCTCTTTTATATATGCAGCATCGTAATTCTCTTCTCTATCGGAAGCATCATTATTTTCTTATCTATCGGCAGCATCGTAATTATCTTCTGTATTGCAGCATCGTAATTTCCTTCTCTATCGGCAGCATCGTAATTCTATTCTTTATCGGCAGCATCTTAATTCTCATATCTATCGGCAGCATAGTAATTCTCTTCTCGATCGGCAGAATCCTAATGCTCATTTATATCGGCAGCTTCGTAATTCTCAGCTTTCTCGGCAGCATCGTAATTCTAATTTTGATCGACAACATCGTAATTCTCATTTATATCGACAGCCTCGTAATTCTCATCGTTATCGCCAGCATCGTAATTCTCATGTCCATCGGTAGTATCGTAATTTTCTTCTCTAGCGGCAGCATCGTAATTCTCAGCTGTATCGGCAGCATAATAATTCTCTTCTCTATCGGCAGCATCGTAATTCTCTTTTATATTGGCAGCATCGTAATTCTGTTCTCTATCGGCAGCATCGTTATTCTGTTCTCTATAGGCAGCATCTTAATTCTCATCTTGATCGTCAACATCGTAATTCTCATTTATATCGGAAGCTTCGTACTTCTCATTTTTATCGCCAGCATCGTAATTCTCCTCTTTATTGGCAGCATCGTAATTTTCATCTATATCACCAACATAGTAATTTTATTCTCTATCTGCAGCATCATAATTCACTTCTCTATCTGCAGCATCATAATTCACTTCTCTATCGGCAGCATCGTAATTCTTTTCTCTATCGGCAGAACGGTAATTCTCATCTCTTTCGGCAGCAACGTAATTCTCTTCTCTGTCGGCAGTAACGAAATTCTCATCTCTATCGGCAGCATTGTAATTCTTATCTCTATCAGCAGCATCGTCTTCTCATCTCTATCGTTAGCATCGTAATATTTTCTCTATTCGCAGCATCGTAATTCTCTTTTATCTCGGCAGCATCGTAATTCTCTTGTATCTCGGCAGCATCATAATTCTCTTCTGTATTGGCAGAATCTTAATTCCCTTCTCTATCGGTAGCATCGTAATTTTCATTCCTGTCGGCAGCATCGTAATTCTCTTCTCTATCGGCAGCATCCTAATACTCATTTATATCGGCAGCTTCGTAATTCTCATCTTTCTCGGCAGCATCGTAATTCTAATTTTGATCGAGAGCATCGTAATTCTCATTTATATCGACAGCCTCATAATTCTCATCGTTATCGCTAGCATCGTAATTCTCATGTCCATCGGTAGTATCATAATTCTATTTTCTAGCGGCAGTATCATAATTCTCATCTTTATCAAGAGCAGAGTAATTCTCTTTTCTATCGGAAGCATCGTAATTTTCTTTTATATCGGCAGCATCGTAATTCTCTATTATATCGGCAGCATCGTAATTCTGTTCTCTATCGGCAGCATCGTTATTCTGTTCTCTATAGGCAGCATCGTAATTCTCATCTTGATCGTCAACATCGTAATTCTCATTTATATCGGCAGCTTCGTAATTCCCATCTTTATCGCCAGCATCGTAATTCTCCTCTTTATCGGCAGCATCGTAATTTTCATCCAAATCGCCAACATAGTAATTTTATTCTCTATCTGCAGCATCGTAATTCTCTTCTCTGTCGTCAGCATCCTAATATCTTCTATATGGGCAGCATTGTAATTATGTTCTCTATCGGCAGCATCGTAATTCTCTTCTCTATTAGCAGTATCGTTATTTTCATCTCTTACGTGAACATTGTAATTGTCATCTCTAACGACATAGTAATTCTCTTCTCTATCGAAAGCATCGTAATTCTCTTTTCTATGGGCAGCATCGTAATTCTCATCTCTATCGGCAGTATAGTAATTCTCCTCTTTATCGGAAGCATCGTAATTCTCTTTTCTATCGGCAAAATCGTAATTCTCATCTTTATCGGCAACATCGTAACTCTGATCTCTATTGGCAGTATCGTAATTCTCATCTCTATCGGCTGCATCATAATTCTCCTCTGTATCGGCAGCATCGTAATATTCATCTTTATCGGCAGCATCATAATTCTTTTCTCTATTTTTCAGCATCGTAATTTTAATCATCTATCGACAGCATCTTAATTCTCATCTCTATCGGCTGCAGCGTAATTTTCATCTTTATCGGCAGCATCTTAATTCTCTTCTCTATTGGCAGCATCGTAATTCTTATCTCTATCGGCAGCATCGTAATTCTCATCTATATCGGCAGCATCGTAATTCTCATATATATCGGCAGTATCATAATTCTCATATCTATTGGCAGCATCGTATTTCTCATTTCTATCGGCAGAATCATAATTTTTATATCTATCTTCACCATCGTAATTTTGATCTCCATCGGAAGCATCGTCTTCTAATCTCTATCCTCAGCATCTTAATATCTTCTCTATCAGCAGCATCGTAATTCTCTTCTCTATCAGCAGTATCGTAATTCTCTTTTTTATCAGCAGCATCGTAATTTTCATCTTTATCGGCAGCATCGTATTTTTCATCTCTATCGGCAGCATCTAAATTCTATTCTATATCGGCAGCATCCTAATTTTCATTTTTATCGGAAGCATCTGAATTCTCTTATCTATCAGCAACATCGTAATTATCTTTCCTCTCGTCAGAATCGAAATTCTTAGCTCTATCGCCAGCATCGTAATTCTCATCTCTATCGGACGCTTCATAAATTTCATCTCTATCGGCAGAATCATAATACACTTCTCTATCAGGCAGCATCGTAATTATTATCTTTATCGGCAACATAGTAATTCTCTTTCCTATCGGCAGCATCGTAATTCTCTTTTCTCTCATCGGCATCGTAATTATCTATTCTATCGGCAGCATCGTAACTCTCTTATCTATCGACAGCATTGTAATTCTCTTCTCTATCAGAGGTATCGAAATTCCCATCTCTAATAGCAATATCGTTAATTTTAATTTTTATCGGCAGCATCATAATTCTCTTCTCTATCGGCAGCATCGTAATTCTCTTATCTATCGCTGCATCTAATTTTCATCTATATGGGAAGCATCTTCTTCTCATTTCTATCGTCAGCATCGTAATAACTTCTCTATCGGCAGCATCATAATTCTGTTCTCTATCTGGAGCATCGTAAGTCTATTCTCTGTCATCAGTAGCGTAATTCTCATCTCTAACGAGAACATCGTAATTCTCATCTTTATCAGCAGCATCGTAATTCTAATCTCTATGGGCAGCATCGAAAATTTTAGCTCTATACGCAACGGTGTAATTCTGATCACTATTGGCAGCATCTTAATTCTCATCTTTATCGGCAGCATCATAATTCTTATCTTAATTCTCTTCTCTATCGGCAACATCGTAATTCTCATCTTTATCAGCAGCATCGTAATTCTCTATTCGCAACAGTGTAATTCTCATCACTATTGGCAGTATCGGAATTCTCATCTTTATCGGCAGCATCATAATTCTCATCTTTATCAAAAGAATGTTAATTCTCTTCTCTATCGGCAACATGTAATTCTCATCTTTATCAGCAGCATCGTAATTCTCATCTCTATCTGCCGCATCGTAATTCTCATCTCTATCGGCAGCATCGTCTTCTCATCTCTATCGTCAGCATCGTAATATCTTCTCTATCGGCAGCATCGTAATTCTGTTTTCTGTCGACAGCATCGAAATTCTCTTGTTTCTCATCAACATCGTAATTCTCTGCTCTATCGGCAGCATCGTGATTCTCTTCTCTATCGGGGGTATCATAATTCCCTTCTCCATCGGCAGCATCGTAATTCTCATCTTTATCGGCTGCATAATAATTCTCTTTTCTATCGGCAGCATCGTAATTCTCTCCTCTATCGGCAGGATCGTAATTCGCTTATCTATCGGCAGCATCGTAATTCTTTTCTCTATCAGAGGTATCAAAATTCCCATCTCTAATGGCAATATCGTTATTTTCATTTTTATCAGGAGCATCGTAATTCTCTTCTGTATCGGCAGCATCGCAATTCTCTTATCTTGTGCTCGCATTTAATTTTCATCTATATCGGAAGCATCTTCTTCTCATCTCTATCGTCAGCATCGTAGTAACTTCTCTATTGGCAGCATCATAATTCTGTTCTCTATCTGGAGCATCTATGTCTATTCTTTCTCATCAGCATCGTAATTCTCTATTCTATCGGCAGCATCGTAATTTTCTTCTCTATTGGCAGCATCGTAATTCTCTTCTCTATCGGCAGCATCGTAATTCTCTTCTCTGTCAGCAGTATTGTAATTCTCATCTCTAACGAGAACATCGTAAATCCCATCTTTATCGGCAGCATCGTAATTCTAATCTCTAAGGGAAGCATCGTAAATTTTAGCTCTATCCGCAACGGTGTAATTCTCATCACTATTGGCAGCATCTTGATTCTAAACTTTATTGGCAGCATCGTAATTCTTATCTTAATTCTCTTCTCTATCGGCAACATCGTAATTCTCATCTTTATCAGCAGCATCGTAATTCTCATTTCTATCTGCCGCATCGTAATTCTCATCATCTATCGGCAGCATCGTCTTCTCATCTCTATCGTCAACATCGTAATATCTTCTCTATCGGCAGCATCGTAATTTTGTTTTCTATCTCTCGCATCTAATTCTCATCTATATCGGAAGCATCTTCTTCTCATCATCTATCGTCAGCATCGTAATAATGTCTATAGCGGCAGCATCATAATTCTGTTCTCTATCTGGAACATCGTAAGTCTATTCTCTCTCGTCAGTATCGTAATTCTCTATTCTATCGGCAGCATCGTTATTTTCTTCTCTATCGGCAGCATCGTAATTATTTTCTCTATCGGCAGCATCGTAATTCTCTTCTCTGTCAGCAGTATCGTAATTCTCATCTCTAACGAGAACATCGTAATTCTCATCTTTATCGGCAGCATCGTAATTCTAATCTCTATCAGCAGCATCGTAAATTTTAGCTCTATCCGCAACAGTGTAATTCTCATCACTATTGGCAGCATCGTAATTCTCATCTTTATCGGCAGCATTATAATTCTCATCTTTATCGACAGAATGTTAATTCTCTTCTCTATCGGCAACATCTTAATTCTCATCTTTATCAGCAGCATCGTAATTCTCATCTCTATCTGCCGCATTGTAATTCTCATCTCTATCGGCAGGATCATCTTGTCATCTCTATCGTCAGCATCGTAATATCTTCTCTATCGGTAGCATCGTAATTCTGTTCTCTATCGGCAGCATCGAAATTCTCTTGTCTCTCATCAACATCGTAATTCTCTGCTCTATCGGCAGCATCATGATTCTCTTCTCTATCGGTGGTATCATATTTCTCTTCTCTATCGGCAGCATCGTAATTCTTATCTTTATCGGCAGCATTGTAATTCTTCTCTATCGGCAGTATCGTAATTCTCTTCTCTCTCGTCAGCATCGTAATTCTCTCCTCTATCGGCAGGATCGTAATTCGCTTATCTATCGGCAGCATCGTAATTCTTTTCTCTATCAGAGGTATCAAAATTCCCATCTCTAAAGGCAATATCGTTATTTTTATTTTTATCGGCAGCATCGTAATTCTCTTCTGTATCAGGAGCATCGTAATTCTCTTATCTTGTGCTCGCATTTAATTTTCATCTATATCGGAAGCATCTTCTTCTCATCTCTATCGTCAGCATCGTAGTAACTTCTCTATTGGCAGCATCATAATTCTGTTCTCTATCTGGAGCATCGTATGTCTATTCTTTCTCATCAGCATCGTAATTCTCTATTCTATCGGCAGCATCGTAATTCTCTTCTGTATCGGCAGCATCGCAATTCTCTTATATTGTGCTCGCATTTAATTTTCATCTATATCGGAAGCATCTTCTTCTCATCTCTATCGTCAGCATCGTAGTAACTTCTCTATTGGCAGCATCATAATTCTGTTCTCTATCTGGAGCATCTATGTCTATTCTTTCTCATCAGCATCGTAATTCTCTATTCTATCGGCAGCATCGTAATTTTCTTCTCTATTGGCAGCATCGTAATTCTCTTCTCTATCGGCAGCATCGTAATTCTCTTCTCTGTCAGCAGTATTGTAATTCTCATCTCTAACGAGAACATCGTAAATCCCATCTTTATCGGCAGCATCGTAATTCTAATCTCTATCGGCAGCATCGTAAATTTTAGCTCTATCCGCAACGGTGTAATTCTCATCACTATTGGCAGCATCTTGATTCTAAACTTTATTGGCAGCATCGTAATTCTTATTTTAATTCTCTTCTCTATCGGCAACATCGTAATTCTCATCTTTATCAGCAGCATCGTAATTCTCATTTCTATCTGCCGCATCGTAATTCTCATCATCTATCGGCAGCATCGTCTTCTCATCTCTATCGTCAACATCGTAATATCTTCTCTATCGGCAGCATCGTAATTTTGTTTTCTATCTCTCGCATCTAATTCTCATCTATATCGGAAGCATCTTCTTCTCATCATATATCGTCAGCATCGTAATAATGTCTATAGCGGCAGCATCATAATTCTGTTCTCTATCTGGAACATCGTAAGTCTATTCTCTCTCGTCAGCATCGTAATTCTCTATTCTATCGGCAGCATCGTTATTTTCTTCTCTATCGGCAGCATCGTAATTATCTTCTCTATCGGCAGCATCGTAATTCTCTTCTCTGTCAGCAGTATCGTAATTCTCATCTCTAACGAGAACATCGTAATTCTCATCTTTATCGGCAGCATCGTAATTCTAATCTCTATCAGCAGCATCGTAAATTTTAGCTCTATCCGCAACAGTGTAATTCTCATCACTATTGGCAGCATCGTAATTCTCATCTTTATCGGCAGCATTATAATTCTCATCTTTATCGACAGAATGTTAATTCTCTTCTCTATCGGCAACATCTTAATTCTCATCTTTATCAGCAGCATCGTAATTCTCATCTCTATCTGCCGCATTGTAATTCTCATCTCTATCGGCTTTCTCATCTCTATCGTAATTCTAATCTCTATCAGCAGCATCGTAAATTTTAGCTCTATCCGCAACAGTGTAATTCTCATCACTATTGGCAGCATCTTAATTCTCATCTTTATCGGCAGCATTATAATTCTCATCTTTATCGACAGAATGTTAATTCTCTTCTCTATCGGCAACATCTTAATTCTCATCTTTATCAGCAGCATCGTAATTCTCATCTCTATCTGCCGCATTGTAATTCTCATCTCTATCGGCAGCATCATCTTGTCATCTCTATCGTCAGCATCGTAATATCTTCTCTATCGGTAGCATCGTAATTCTGTTCTCTATCGGCAGCATCGAAATTCTCTTGTCTCTCATCAACATCGTAATTCTCTGCTCTATCGGCAGCATCATGATTCTCTTCTCTATCGGTGGTATCATATTTCTCTTCTCTATCGGCAGCATCGTAATTCTTATCTTTATCGGCAGCATTGTAAATCTTCTCTATCGGCAGTATCGTAATTCTCTTCTCTCTCGTCAGCATCGTAATTCTCTCCTCTATCGGCAGGATCGTAATTCGCTTATCTATCGGCAGCATCGTAATTCTTTTCTCTATCAGAGGTATCAAAATTCCCATCTCTAAAGGCAATATCGTTATTTTTATTTTTATCGGCAGCATCGTAATTCTCTTCTGTATCAGGAGCATCGTAATTCTCTTATCTTGTGCTCGCATTTAATTTTCATCTATATCGGAAGCATCTTCTTCTCATCTCTATCGTCAGCATCGTAGTAACTTCTCTATTGGCAGCATCATAATTCTGTTCTCTATCTGGAGCATCGTATGTCTATTCTTTCTCATCAGCATCGTAATTCTCTATTCTATCGGCAGCATCGTAATTTTCTTCTCTATTGGCAGCATCGTAATTCTCTTCTCTATCGGCAGCATCGTAATTCTCTTCTCTGTCAGCAGTATTGTAATTCTCATCTCTAACGAGAACATCGTAAATCCCATCTTTATCGGCAGCATCGTAATTCTAATCTCTATCGGCAGCATCGTACATTTTAGCTCTATCCGCAACGGTGTAATTCTCATCACTATTGGCAGCATCTTGATTCTAATCTTTATTGCCAGCATCGTAATTCTTATCTTAATTCTCTTCTCTATCGGCAACATCGTAATTCTCATCTTTATCAGCAGCATCGTAATTCTCATCTCTATCTGCCGCATCGTAATTCTCATCATCTATCTGCAGCATCGTCTTCTCATCTCTATCGTCAACATCGTAATATCTTCTCTATCGGCCGCATCGTAATTTTGTTTTCTATCGGCAGCATCGAAATTCTCTTATCTATCGCTCGCATCTAATTTTCATCTATATCGGAAGCATCTTCTTCTCATCATCTATCGTCAGCATCGTAATAATGTCTATAGCGGCAGCATCATAATTCTGTTCTCTATCTGGAACATCGTAAGTCTATTCTCTCTCGTCAGCATCGTAAGTCTCTATTCTATCGGCAGCATCGTTATTTTCTTTTCTATCGGCAGCATCGTAATTATATTCTCTATCGGCAGCATCGTAACTCTCTTCTCTGTCAGCAGTATCGTAATTCTCATCTCTAACGAGAACATCGTAATTCTAATCTCTATCAGCAGCATCGTAAATTTTAGCTCTATCCGCAACAGTGTAATTCTCATCACTATTGGCAGCATCGTAATTCTCATCTTTATTGGCAGCATTATAATTCTCATCTTTATCGACAGAATGTTAATTCTCTTCTCTATCGGCAACATCTTAATTCTCATCTTTATCAGCAGCATCGTAATTCTCATCTCTATCTGCCGCATTGTAATTCTCATCTCTATCGGCAGCATCATCTTGTCATCTCTATCGTCAGCATCGTAATATCTTCTCTATCGGTAGCATCGTAATTCTGTTCACTATCGGCAGCATAGAAATTCTCTTGTCTCTCATCAACATCGTAATTCTCTGCTCTATCGGCAGCATCATGATTCTCTTCTCTATCGGTGGTATCATAATTCTCTTCTCTATCGGCAGCATCGTAATTCTTATCTTTATCGGCACCATAGTAATTCTTCTCTATCGGCAGTATCGTAATTCTCTTCTCTCTCGTCAGCATCGTAATGTAATTCTCTACTCTATCGGCAGGATCGTAATTCTCTTATCTATCGGCAGCATCGTAATTCTCTTCTCTATCAGAGGTATCGAAATTCCTATCTCTAATGTCAATATCGTTATTTTTATTTTATCGGCAGCATCGTAATTCTCTTCTCTATCGGCAGCATCGTAATTCTCTTATCTAACGCTCGCATTTAATTCTCATCTATATCGGAAGCATCTTCTTCTCTTCATCTATCGTCAGCATCATAATAATGTCTATAGCGGCAGCATCGTAATTCTCTATTCTATCGGCAGCATCGTAATTTTCTTCTCTATTGGCAGCATCGTAATTCTCTTCTCTATCGGAAGCATCGTAATTCTCTTCTCTGTCAGCAGTATTGTAATTCTCATCTCTAACGAGAACATCGTAAATCCCATCTTTATCGGCAGCATCGTAATTCTAATCTCTATCGGCAGCATCGTAAATTTTAGCTCTATCCGCAACGGTGTAATTCTCATCACTATTGGCAGCATCTTGATTCTAATCTTTATTGGCAGCATCGTTATTCTTATCTTAATTCTCTTCTCTATCGGCAACATCGTAATTCTCTTCTCTATCAGAGGTATCGAAATTCCTATCTCTAATGGCAATATCGTTATTTTCATTTTTATCGGCAGCATCGTAATTCTCTTCTCTATCGGCAGCATCGTAATTCTCTTATCTATCGCTCGCATTTAATTCTCATCTATATCGGAAGCATCTTCTTCTCATCATCTATCGTCAGCATCATAATAATGTCTATAGCGGCAGCATCATAATTCTGTTCTCTATCTGGAGCATCGTAAGTTTATTCTTTCTCATCAGCATGGTGATTCTCTATTCTATCGCAGCATCGTAATTTTCTTCTCTATCGGCAGCATCGTAATTCTCTTCTCTATCAGCAGCATCGTAATTCTCTTCTCTGTCAGCAGTATTGTAATTTTCATCTCTAACGAGAACATCGTAATTCTCATCTATATCGGCAGCATCGTAATTCTAATCTCTATCGGCAGCATCGTAAATTTTAGCTCTATCCGCAACAGTGTAATTCTCATAACTATCGGCAGCATCTTAATTCTCATCTTTATCGGCAGCATCGTAATTCTTATCTTAATTCTCTTCTCTATCGGCATCATCGTTTTTCTCATCTTTATCAGCAGCATCGTAATTCTCATCTCTATCTGCCGCATCGTAATTCTCATCTCTATCGGCAGCATCGTCTTCTCATCTCTATCGTCAGCATCGTAATATCTTTTCTATCGGCAGGATCGTAATTCTGTTCTATATCGGCAGCATCGAAATTATCTTGTCTTTTATCAGCATCGTAATTCTCTACTCTATCGACAGCATCGTAATTCTCTTTTCTATCGGTGGTATCATAATTCTCTTCTCTAGTGGAATCTTCATAATACTCATCTCTATCGGCAGCATCGTAATTTTCTTCGTTATCGGCAGCATCATAATCCTCTTTTTAAATTGGCAGCAATGTAATCATCTTTTATATCGGCAGCATCGTTATTCTCTTCTCTATCAGCAGTATCGTTATTCTATCCTCTATCGGCAACATCGTAATTCTCTTCTCTATTGGAAGCATCGTAATTCTCATTTCTATCGGCAGCATCCTAATTCTCATCTCTATCGGCAGTATCGTAATTCTCGTCTCTGTCGGCAGCAACGCAATTCTCATCTCTATCGGTAGCATCGTAATTCTCATCTCTATCGGCAGCATTGTCTTCTTATCTCTATCGTTAGAATCGTAATATCTTCTCTATTCGCAACATCGTAATTTTCTTTTATATCTCCAGCATTGTTGTTCTCTTCTGTATTGGCAGCATGGTAATTCCCTTCTCAATCGGCAGCATCGTTATTTTAATCCCTATACGCAGCATCGTAATTCTCTTATCTATCGGTGGTATCATAATTCTCTTCTCTAGTGGAAGCTTCATAATACTCATCTCTATCGCAGCATCGTAATTTTCTTCGTTATCGGCAGCATCATAATCCTCTTTTTAAATTGGCAGCAATGTAATCATCTTTTATATCGGCAGCATCGTTATTCTCTTCTCTATCAGCAGTATCGTTATTCTATCCTATATCGGCAACATCGTAATTCTCTTCTCTATTGGAAGCATCGTAATTCTCATTTCTATCGGCAGCATCCTAATTCTCATCTCTATCGGCAGTATCGTAATTCTCGTCTCTGTCGGCAGCAACGCAATTCTCATCTCTATCGGTAGCATCGTAATTCTCATCTCTATCGGCAGCATTGTCTTCTTATCTCTATCGTTAGAATCGTAATATCTTCTCTATTCGCAACATCGTAATTTTCTTTTATATCTCCAGCATCGTTGTTCTCTTCTGTATTGGCAGCATGGTAATTCCCTTCTCAATCGGCAGCATCGTTATTTTAATCCCTATACGCAGCATCGTAATTCTCTTATCTATCGGTAGCATGGTAATTCTTATCTCTATGGGCAGCATTTTAATTCTATTCTATATCTTCAGCATCGTAATTCTCCTCTATATCGGCAGCATCGTAGGCCTCTTTTATATCGGCAGCCTGGTAATTCTCGTCTCTATCGGCAGCATCATAGTTCTCATCTCTATCCACAGAATCATCTTCTCATCTCTATCGTCAGCATCGTAATATCTTCTATATCGGCAGCATCGTAATTCTGTTCTCTATCGGCACCATCGTAATTCTCTTATCTCTAGTTAGCATCGTCATTCTCTACTCTATCGGCTGCATCGTAATTCTCTTTTCTATCGGCAGCATAATAATTCTGATCTCTATCTGCAGCATCCTAATTCTCTTTCCTGTCGGCAGCAACGCAATTCTCGTCTCTATCGGCAGCCTCGTAATTCTAATCTATATCAACAGCATCGTGTTCTCATCTGTATAGTCAGCATCGGAATATCTTCTCTATCGGCAGCATCGTGATTCTCTTTTATATCGGCAGCATCGTAGTTTTCTTCTCTATTGGCAGCATCGTAATTCTCTTCTCTATCGGCTGCCTCTAATTTTCATCTCTATCGGCAACATCTTCATCTCATCTCTATCAGCGGGATCGTAATATATTTTTTATCGGCAACATCATAATTCTGTTCTCTATCGGCCGCATCGTAATTCTATTCTCTTTCGCCAGCATCGTAATTCTCTACTCTATCTGCAGCATCGTAACTCTCTTCTTTATCGGCAGCATCGTAATTCTCTTCTCTATCAGGAGTATCGTAATCCTCATCTCTGAAGGAAACATCGTAATGCTCATCTTTATCAGCAGCATCGTAATTCTCTTCTCTTTCGGCAGCATCGTAATTCTAATCTCTATCAGCAGCATCGTAAATTTTATCTCTATCGGCAACAGTGTAATTCTCATCAATATCAGCAGCTTCCTTATTCTCATCTTTATCGCAAGCATCTAATTCTCTATTCTATCGGCAGTATCGTAATTCTCTTCTATATCGCCAGCATCGTAATTATCTTCTCTTTTAGCAGCATCGAAATTCTAATCTTAATCGGCAGCATCGTAAATTTAATCTCTATCGGCAACAGTGTAATTCTTATCAATATCTGCAGCATCGTAATTCTCATCCTTATCAGGAGCATCATAATTGTCAACTCTATCTGCCGCATCGTAATTCTAAACTCTATCGGCAGCATCGTCTTCTCATCTTTATCCTAAGCATCGTAATATCTTCTCTATCGGCAGCATCGTAAATCTCTTGTCTCTCATCAACATAGTAATTCTCTACTCTATCGGCAGCATCGTAATTCTCTTCTCTATCGGTAGTATCATAATTCTCTTCTCTAGTGGAAGCATTGTAGTTCTCATCTCTATCGGCAGCATCATGATTCTTTTTTTTATCGACGGAAACGTAATTCTCTTCTAAATTGGCAGCAATGTAATTATCTTTTATATCGGCAGCATCGTAATTCTCATTTATATCGGCAGCTTCGTAATTCTCATTTATATCATCAGCTTCGTAATTCTCATCTTTATCGCCAGCATCTTAATTGGTTCTCTATCATCAGCATGGTAATTCTCATCTCTATCGGAAGCATAGTAATTCTGATCTCTAGTTGCAGCATTGTGTTTTTTCCTCTGTCGGCAGCATCGTAATTCTCACCTTTATCAGCAGCATCGCAATTCTTTCCTCTATAGGCTGCACCGTAATTCTATTCTCTATCTGGAGCATCGTTAGTCTATTCCCTCTCGTCAGCATCGTAATTTTCCATTATATCGGCAGCATCGTAATTGTCTTCGTATATCCACAGCATCGTAATTCTAATCTCTACCGGCAGCATCGTAAGGTTCATCTCTATCGGCAACATCGTAATTATCATCACTTTCGTCAGCATCGTAATTCTCAACTTTATCGGCCGCATCGTAATTCTCTTCTCCATCAGCAGTATCGTAATTTTTATCTCTATCGGCAGCATCGTAATTCTTATCTCTCTCGGCAGTATATTAATTCTCATCTCAATGGGTAACTTTGTAATTCTCATCTTTATCAGGAGCATCGTAATTCTCATCGCTACCTGCAGCATCGTAATTCTCATCTCTATCGATAGTATCGTAATTCTCATCTTTCTTGGCAGAATCGTAATTCACATCTTAATCGGCAGCATCGTAATTCTCATATCTATCGCCAGCATCGCAATTCTCTTATCTATCGATAGCATTGTTATTATCTTCTCTATCGGCAGCATCGTAATTCTCATCTTTATCAGCAGCATCGCAATTATCTTATCTATCGGCAGCATCGTAACTCTCTTTTCTATCGGCACTTTCATAATTCTCATCTTTATCGCCAGCATCGTAATTCTCTTCTCTATCGACAGCATCGAAATACTCATCACTATCGGCAGTATCGTAATTCTCATATCTCTCGGTAGTATCGTAATTCTCAGCTTTCAGGGCAGCATCGTAATTCTCATCTTGATCGGCAGCATCGTAATTCTAATTTATATCGCCAGCATCGTAATTCTCATCCTCATCGCCAGCATTGTAATTCTCTTCTCTATCGGCAGGATCGTAATTCTCATCTATGTCAGTAGTATCTCAATTTTAATCTCTTTCGGCAGCATCGTAATTCTCATCTTTCTTGGCAGCATCGTAATTCTCTTCTCTATCGGCTACATCGTAATTTCGATCTCTATCGGCAGCATAGTAATTCTGATCTCTTTCTGCAGCATAGTAATTCTTTTATCTGTCGGCAGCACCGTAATTCTCATCTTTATCAGCAGCCTCGCAATTCTCTTCTCTATCGGTAGCATCTTAACTCTCTTTTCTATCGGCACTTTTGTAATTTTCATCTTTATCGCCAGCATGGTAATTCTCTTCTATATCGGCAGCATCGTAATTCTAATCTCTATCGGCAGCATCGTAAAGTTCATCTTTATCGGCAACATCGTAATTATCATTACTTTCGTCAGCATCGTAATTCTTATCTTTATCGGACCCATCATAATTCTCTTCTCCATCGGCAGTATCGTAATTCTATTCTCTATCGGCAGCATCGTAATTCTCATCTCTATCGTCAGTATATTAATTCTCATCTCTATTGGTAAATTTATAGTTTTCATCTCTATCGGCAGCATCGTAATTCTTATCGCTATCTGGAGCATCGTAATTCTCATCTATATCGGCAGCATCGTAATTTTTATCTCTATCGGTAGTATCGTAATTCTTATTTTTTCAGCAGCATCGTAATTCCGATCTTAATCGGCAGCATCGTAATTGTGATATCTATCGGCAGCATCGCAATTATCTTCTCCTTCAATTTTCTTGTAATTATCTTCTCTACCGGCAGTATCGTAATTCTCATCTTTATCAGCAGCATCGCAATTCTCTTCTCTCTCAGCTTTTCGTAACTCTCTTTTCTATCGGCAGCATCGTAACTCTTTTTTCTATCAGTAGTTTCGTAATTCTCATCTTTATCGCAGCATCGCAATTCTCTTCTCTATTGACAGCATCGAAATTGTCATCATTATCGGCAGTATCGTAATTCTCATCTCACTCGGTAGCATAGTAATTCTCATCTCTCTCTGTATATCGTAATTATCAGCTTTGTTCCGCAGCATCGTAATTCTCATTTATATCAACCGCTTTGAAATTCTTATTTATATCGGCCGCTTTGTAATTTTCATTTTCATCGCAGGCGTCGTAATTCTCTTTTTTATCGGCAGGATCAGAATTCTCATCTCCATCGCTAGTATCGCAATTCTCAACTTGTTAGGCAGCATCGTAATTCTCATCTTTCTCGGCAGCATCCTTATTCTTTTCTCTATCGGCCGCATCGTAATTCTCTGATCTATCAGAGGTATCGTAATTCTCATCTCAACGGGAACATCGTTATTCTCATTTTTATCGGCAACATCGTAACTCTCTTCTCTATCGGCAGCATCGTAATTCACTTTTCTATCGGCAGCATGGTAATTATCATATCTATCGGCAGCATAGTAATTTTCCTCTCTATCGGAAGCATCATAATTCGGTTTTCTATAGGCAGCATCGTTATTCTCTTTTATATTGGCAGAATCGTATATTTCATCTATAACGGCAGCATCTTAATTTTCATCTATATCGGCGGCATCGTAATTCTCATTTTTATCGGCATCATCGTAATTCTTCTCTCCATCGGCAGCATCGTATTTTTTTCTCTATTGGCAGCATCGTAATTCTCATTTCTATCGGTAGCATTGTAATTCTCATCTCTATTAGCAGCAGCGTAATTCTCATTTTTATCGGCTGCTTGGTAATTTTCATTTATATCATCAGCATCGTAATTCTCCTCTGTATCGGCAGCATCGTAATATTCATCTCTATCGGCAGCATCATAATTTTTTCTTTGTTTTTCAGCATCGTAATTTTAATCATCTATCGACAGAATCGTAATTTAATCATCTATCGACAGCATCGTAATTCTCATCTCTATCGGCTGCATCGTAATTTTTATCTTTATCAGGAGCATCGTGATTCTCTTCTCTATTGGCAGCATCGTAATTCTGATCTCTATCGGCAGCATCGTAATTCTCATCTCTATCAGGAGCATGGTAATTCTCATCTCTATCGGCTTTGTAATTCTCATATATATCGGCATCATCGTAATTTTAATCTCTATCGGAAGCATCGTCTTCTCATCTCTATCGTCAGCATCTTAATCTCTTCTCTATCAGCAGCATCGCAATTTTCTTCTCTATCAGCAGTATCGTAATTCTCTTCTCTATCAGCAGCATCGTAATTTTAATCTTTATCGGTAGCATCCTAATTTTTATCTTTATCCGCAGCATCTTAATTCTCATCTCTATCAGCAACATCGTAATTATCTTCTCTCTCGGCAGAATCGCAATTCTCAGCTCTATCGCAAGCATCGTAATTCTCTTTCTATCGGCAGCATCATGAATTTTAACTCTATCGGCAGCTTCATAATACACCTATCTATCGGCAGCATCGTAATTCTCTTCTCTCTGGTCAGCATCGTAATTCTCTACTCTATCGGCAGCATTGTAATTCTCTTCTCTATCGGCAGTATCGTAATTCTCATCTCTATCAAAAGTATCGTAATTCCCATGTCTAATGGCAATATCGTAATTTTTATTTTTATCGGCAGCATCGTAATTCTCTTCTCTATCGGCAGCATCGTAATTCTCTAATCTATCGGCAGTATCTAATTATCATATATATCGGAAGTATCTTCATCTCATCTATTTCTTCAGCATCGTAATTCTCTTATCTATCGGCAGCATCTAATTATCTTCTAAATCGAAAGCATCTTCTTCTCATCTATATCGTCAGCATCGTAATAACTTCTCTATGGGCAGCATCATAATTATGTTTTCTATCTGGAGCATCGTAAGTCTATTCTCTTTCGTGAGCATCGTAATTCTCATTTATATCGGCAGCTTTGTAATTCTCCTTTCTAACGGCAGCATCGTAATTCTCTTCTCTTTCGGCAGCATCGTAATTCTCTTTTCTATCAGCAGTATCGTAATTCTCATCTCCATCGGCATCATCGTCTTCTCATCTCTATCGTCAGCATCGTAATATCTTCTCTATCGGCAGCATCGTAATTCTGTTCTCTATCGGCGGCATCGAAATTCTCTTGTCTCTCATTAACATCGTAATTCTCTGCTCTATCGGCAGCATCGTAATTCTCTTCTCGATCACTGGTATCATAATTCTCTTTTCTAGCTAAAGCATCGTGATTCTCATCTCTATCTGCAGCATCGTAATTCTCTTCGTTATCGGCAGCATCGTAATTCTATTCTAAATTGCTAGCAATGTAATTTTTCTTTTATATCGGCAGCATCGTAATTCTATTTTCTATCGGCAGTATCATTATTCTCTTCTCTATCGGCAACATCGTTATTCTCATCTTGATCTACAACATCGTAATTCTCATTTATATCGGCAGCTTGGTAATTGTCATATTTATCGCCATCATCGTAATTTTCTTCTCTATTGGCAGCATCGTAATTCTCATCTCTATCTGCAGCATAGTAATTCTGATCTCTATCTGCACCATCGTAGTTCTCTTCTCTGTCGGCAGCAACGCAATTCTCATCTCTATCGTCAGCATCGTAATTCTTATCTTTATCGGCAGCATCGTCTTCTCATCTCCATCGTCAGAATCGTAATATGTTCTTTTTTCGCAGCATCGTAATTGTCTTTTATATCGGCAGCATCGTAATTCTCTTCTGTATTGGCAGCATCGTAATTACCTTCTCTATCAGCAGCTTTGTAATTTTTATCCCTATACGCATCGTAATTCTCTTGTCTATCGGCAGCATGGTAATTCTCATCTCTACGGGCAGCATAGTAGTTCTATTCTAAATCTTCAGCATCTTAATTCTCCTTTATATCGGCAGCATTGTAATTCTCATCTCTATCGGCATCAACGTATTTTTTTATCTCTATCGGCAGAATCATCTTCTCATCTCTATCGTCAGCATCTTGATATCTTCTATATCGGCAGCATCGTAATTCTGTTTTCTATCGGCAGCATCGTAATTCTATTCTCTATCAGAAGTATCGTAATTCTTATCTCTAACGGAAACATCGTAATGCTCATCTTTTTCAGCAGCATCGTAATTCTCTTCTCTTTCAGGAGCATCGTAATTCTCTTCTATATCAGGATTATCGTAATTCTCATCTCTATCGGCAGTATATTAATTCTCATCTCCATAGGTAACTTTGTATTTCTCATCTTTATCGGCAGCATCGTAATTCTCATATCTATGTGCACCATCGTAATTCTTATCTCTATCGGCAGCATCGTAATTCTCATATCTATGTGCACCATCGTAATTCTTATCTCTATCGGCAGCATCGTAATTCTCATCTCTATCGATAGTATCGTAATTCTCATCTTTCTTGGCAGCATCGTAATTCTCATCTTAATCGGCCCCATCGTAATTCTCATATCTATCGGCATCATTGCAATTCTCTAGTCTATCGATAGCATCGTAATTATCTTCTCTATCGGCGGCATCGTAATTCTCATCTTTATCAGCAGCATAGCAATTCTCTTCTCTATCGGCAGCATCGTAATTCTCTTCTCTCTGGTCAGCATCGTAATTCTCTACTATATCGGCAGCATCGTAATTCTCTTCTCTATCGGGAGCATCGTAATTCTCTTCTCTATCAGAAGTATCGTAATTCCCATGTCTAATGGCAATATCGTAATTTTTATTTTTATCGGCAGCATCGTAATTCTCTTCTCTATCGGCAGCATCGTAATTCTCTAATCTATCGGCAGCATCTAATTATCATTTTTATCGGAAATATCTTCTTCTCATCTATTTCTTCAGCATCATAATTCTCTTATCTATCGGCAGCATCTAATTATCTTCTATATCGAAAGCATCTTCTTTCTATCTATATTGTCAGCATCGTAATAACTTCTCTATGGGCAGCATCATAATTATGTTTTCTATCTGGAGCATCGTAAGTCTATTCTCTTTCGTGAGCATCGTAATTCTCATTTATATCGGCAGCTTTGTAATTCTCTTTTCTATCGGCAGCATCGTAATTCTCTTCTCTTTCGGCAACATCGTAATTCTCTTTTCTATCAGCAGTATCGTAATTCTCATCTCTATCGGCATCATCGTCTTCTCATCTCTATCGTCAGCATCGTAATATCTTCTCTATCGGCAGCATCGTAATTCTGTAATCTATCGGCAGCATCGAAATTGTCTTGTCTTTCATTAACATCGTAATTCTCTGCTCTATCGGCAGCATCGTAATTCTCTTCTCGATCAGTGGTATCATAATTCTCTTTTCTAGCTAAAGCATGGTGATTCTCATCTCTATCTGCAGCATCGTAATTCTCTTCGTTATCGGCAGCATCGTAATTCCTTTCTAAATTGCTAGCAATGTAATTTTTCTTTTATATCGGCAGCATCGTAATTCTATTTTCTATCGGCAGTATCATTATTCTCTTCTCTATCGGCAACATCGTTATTCTCATCTTGATCTGCAACATCGTAATTCTCATTTATATCGGCAGCTTGGTAATTGTCATATTTATCGCCATCATCGTAATTCTCTTCTCATCGTAATGCTCATCTTTTTCGGCAGCATCGTAATTCTCTTCTCTTTCGGCAGCATCGTAATTCTCTTCTCTATCAGGAGTATCGTAATTCTCATCTCTATCGGCAGTATATTAATTCTCATCTCTATAGGAAACTTTCTATTTCTTATCTTTATCGGCAGCATCGTAATTCTCATATCTATGTGCACCATCGTAATTCTCATCTTAATCGGCCCCATCGTAATTCTCATATCTATCGGCATCATCGCAATTCTCTAGTCTATCGATAGCATCGTAATTATCTTCTCTATCGGCGGCATCGTAATTCTCATCTTTATCAGCAGCATCGCAATTCTCTTCTCTATCGGCAGCATCCTAACTCTTTGTCTATCGGCACTTTCGTAATTCTAGTCTTTATCGCCAGCATCGCAATTCTTTTTTCCATCGACAGCATCGAAATTCTCATCAATATCGGCAGTATCGTAATTCTCATCTGTCTCGGTAGTATCGTAATTATCAGCTTTTTTCGGCAGCATCGTAATTCTCATCTTGATAGGCAGCATCGTACTTCTCATTTCCTTCGGCCGTTTCGTAATTCTCATCTTTATCGCCAGCATCGTAATTCTCTTCTCTATCGGCAGGATCGGAATTCTCATCTCTATCGGTAGTATCTCAATTATCAACTCTTTCGGAAGCATCTTGATTCTCATCGTTATCGCCAGCATCGTAATTCTCATCTCCATCGGCAGTATCATAATTCTCTTCTCTAGCGGCAGCATCGTATTTCTAAACTCTATAGGCAGCATAGGAATTCTCATCTCTATCGGCAGCATCGTAATTCTGATATATATCAGGTGAATCTTAATTCTCTATTCTATGAGCAACATCCTAATTATTTCCTCTCTCGGCAGAATCTTAATTCTCAGCTCTATCGCCAGCATCGTAATTCTTATCACTATCTGCAGCATTATAATACACTTCTCTATCGGCAACATCCTAATACACTTCTTTATCGGCAGCATTGTAATTCCTATCTCTATCGGCAGCATCGAAATTCTCTTCTCTATCGACAGCATCTTAATTCTCATCTTTATCGGCAGCATTGCAATTCTCAAATCTATGTGCACTATAGTAATTCTCTTATCCATCGGCAGCATCGTAATTTTGTACTCTATCGGCAGCATCGTAATTCTCTTCTCTATCAGAGGTTATTGTAATTCCCATCTTTAACGGCAATATCGTAATTCTCATTTTTATCGGCAGCATCGTAAGCTCTTCTTTATCGGCAGTATCATAATTCTGTTCTCTATCGGTAGCATCGTAATTCTATTCTCTCTCGTCAGTCTCGAAATTCTATATTCTATCAGCAGCATCGTAATTTTCTTCTCTACCGGCAGCATCGTAATTCTCTTCTATATCGGCAGCATCGTAATTCTCTTTTCTATCAGCAGTATCGTAAATCTCATCTCTATCGGCAGCATCATAATACACTTTTCATCTCTATCAGCAGCATCGTAATTTTCATCTCTATCGGCAGCATTGTAATTTTCATCTCTATCGGCAGTATCGTTATTTTCATCTATATCAGCAGCATCGTAATTTTCATCTCTATCGGCAGCATCGTAATTTTTATCTCTATCGGCAGCATCTAAATTCTATTCTCTATCGGCAGCATCCTAATTTTCATCTCTATCGGCTGCATCTAAATTCTCTTCTCTATCAGCATCATCCTAATTATTTTTTCTCTCGGCAGAATCGTAATTCTCAGCTCTATCGCAAGCATAGTAATTCTCATCTTTATCGGCAGCATCATAAATTTTAAATATATCGGCAACATCATAATACACTTCTTTATCAGCAGCATTGTAATTCTTATCTATATCGACCGCATCGTAATTCTCCTCTCTATCGACAGAATCTTAATTCTCTTCTTTATCGTCAGTATCGTAATTCTATTCTCTATCGGCAGCATAGTAATTCTCTTCTCTATCGGCAGCATCGTAATTTTCTACTCTATCGGCAGCATCGTAATTCTCTTCTATATCGGCAGCATCGTAATTCTATTCTCTATAAAATGTATTGTAATTCCCATCTCTAACGGCAATATCGTAATTCTCTTTTTCATCGGCAGCATCGTATTTCTCTTCTCTATTGGCAGCATCGTAATTCTCTTATCTATCGGCAGCATCTAATTCTCATATATATCGGAAGCATTTTCTTATCTCTATTGTCAGCATCGTAATAACTTCTGTATCGGCAGCATCATAATTCTGTTCTCTATCGGCAGCATCGTAATTCTATTATCTCTCGTCAGCCTCGTAATTCTCTATTCTATAGGCAGCATCGTAATTCTCTTCTCTATCGACAGCATCTTAATTCACTTCTTTATCGGCAGTATCGTAATTCTCATCTCTAACGGGAACATCGTAATTCTCATCTTTATCAGGAGCATTTTAATTATCATCTCTTTCGGCAGCATCGTAATTCTCATCTCTATCGGCTGCATAGTGATTTTCATCTCTATCGGCAGCATAGTAATTTTCATCTCTATCTGCAGTATCGTAATTTTCATCTATATTAGCAGCATCGTAATTTTTATCTCTATCCGCAGGATCGTAATTTTCATCTCTATCGGGTGTATCGTAATTTTTATTTCTATCGGCAGCATCGTAATTCTCATCTCTATCGGAAGTATCGTAATTTTCATCTCTATCGGCAGTATCGTAATTATTTTCATCTCTATCGGCAGCATCCTAATTCTCATCTCTATCAGCAACATTGTAATTCTCTTCTATATCTGCAGCATCGTAACTCTCATCTCTATCGGCAGCATCGTAATTCTCATCTCTATCGCAGCATTGTAATTCTCTTCTCTATCGGCAGCATCGTAGTTCTCATCTCTATCGGCAGCATCTTAATTCTCTTCTCTGTCAGCAACATCCTTATTATTTATACTCTCGGTAGAATCTTAATTCTAAGCTCTATCGTCAGTATCATAATTCTCATCTCTATCGGCAGCATCATAATACACTTCTTTATCGCCAGCATCATAATACACTTCTTTATCGGCAGCATTGTAATTCTCATCTTTATCGACAGCATCGTAATTCTCCTCTCTATCAACAGCATCTTAATTTTTTTTTATCGGCAGTAGCGTAATTCAATTCTCTATCGGCAGCATAGTAATTCTTTTCTCTATCGGCAGTATCGTAATTTTCTACTCTATCGGCAGCATCGTAATCCTCTTCTATTTTGGCAGCATCGTAATTCTCTTCTATATCAGAGGTATTGTAATTCCCATCTCTAACGGCAATATCGTAATTCTCATTTTTATCGGCAGCATCATATTTCTCTTCTCTATCGGCAGCATCGTAATTCTTTTATCTATTGGCAGCATCTAATTCTCATATATATCGGAAGCATCTTCTTTTCATCTCTATTGTCAGCATCGTAATAACTTATCTATCGGCAGCATCATAATTCTGTTCTTTATCGGCAGCATCGTAATTCTATTCTCTTTCCTCAGCCTCGTAATTCTCCTTTATATCGGCAGCTTCGTGATTCTCATCGTTATCGCCCGCATCGTAATTCTCATCTCCATCGGCAATATCATAATTCTCTTCTCTAGCGGCAGCATCGTATTTCTAATCTCTATCGGCAGCATAGTAATTATCATCTCTATCGGCAGCATCGTAATTCTGATATATATCGGCTGCATCTTAATTCTCTTCTCTATCAGCAACATCCTAATTATTTTCTCTCTCATCAGAATCCTTATTCTCAGCTCTATCGCCAGCATCGTAATTTTTTATCTCTATCGGCAGCATCATAACAAACTTCTTTATCGGCAGCATCATAATACACCTCTTTATCGGCAGCATTGTAATTCCTATCTTTATCGGCAGCATCGTAATTCTCTTCTCTATCGACAGCATCTTAATTCTCTTCTTTATCGAGGGTATCGTAATTCTATTCTCTAACGGCACCATCGTAATTCTAATCTCCATCGGCAGCATCGTAATTCTCTGCTCAATCGGCAGCATCGTAATTCTCTTCTACGTCGGCATCCTTGTGATTCTTTTCTCTATCAGAGGTTAATGTTATTCCCATCTCTAACGGCAATATCGTAATTCTCAATTTATCGGCAGCATCGTAATTTTCTTCTCTATCGGCAGCTCGTAATTCTATTATCTCTCGTCAGCCTCGTAATTCTCTATTATAGCGGTGGCATCGTAATTTTCTTCTTTATCGGCAGCATCATAATTCTGTTCTCTATCGGTAGCATCGGAATTCTATTCTCTCTCGTCAGCCTCATAATTCTCTATTATATCGGCAGCATCGTGATGTTCTTCTCTATCGGCAGCATCGTGATTCCCTTCTCTATCGGCAGCATCGTAATTCTCTTTTCTATCAGCAGTAACGTAATTCTCATCTCTATCGGCAGCATCGTAATTTTCATCTCTATCGGCAGCCTCGTAATTTTCTTCTCTATCTGCAGTATCGTAATTTTGATCTATATCAGCAGCATCATAATTTTCATCTCTATCGGCAGCATCGCAATTTTTATCTAAATCGGGAGTATCGTAATTTTCATCTCTATCATCAGCATCGTAATTTTCATCTTTATCAGCAGTATCGTAATTTTCATTTCTATCGCAGCATTGTAATTCTCTTCTCTATCCGCAGCATCGTAATTCTTATCTCTATCGGCAGCATCGTAGTTCTCATCTCTATCGGCAGCATCGTAATTATCATCTCTATCGGCTGCATCGTAATTCTCATCTCTATCTGCAGCATTGTAACTCTTATCTCTATCGGCAGCATCGTAATTCTCATCTGTATCGGCTGCATCGTAATTCTGTTCTTTTTTGACAGCATCGAAATTCTCTTGTCTCTCATCAACATCATAATTTTCTACTCTATCGGCAGCGTCGTTATTCTCTTATCTTTCGATGGTATCATAATTATCTGCTCTAGCGGAAGCCTCGTAATTTTCATCTCTATCGGCAGCATCGTAATTCTCCTCTTTATCAGCAGCATCGCAATTCTCATTTTTATCGGCAGCATCGTAATTTTATTATCTACCTGGAGCATCGTAAGTCTATTCTCTCTCGTCAGCATCGCAATTCTCTATTCTATCGGTAGCATCGTAATTGTCTTCTATATCGGCAGCATCGTAATTCCTTTCTCCACCGGCAGCATCGTAAATTTCATCTCTATCGGCAGCATCATAAATTTTGAATCTATCGGCAGCATCATAATACACTTCTTTATCGGCAGCATTGTAATTCTCATCTTTATCGACAGTATCGTAATTCTCCTCTCTATCGCCAGCATATTAATTCTCTTCTTTATCGGCAGTATCGTAATTCTCTTCTCTATGGCAGCATCGTAATTCTCTTCTATATCGGCACCATCGTAATTCTCTTCTCTATCAAAGGTATTGTAATTCCCATCTCTAACGCCAATATCGTAATTCTCATTTTTATCGGCAGCATCGTATTTCTCTTCTTTATCGGCAGCATCATAATTCTCTTATCTATCGGCCGCATCTTATTATCATATATATTGGAGGCATCTTCTTCTCATCTCTATTGTCAGCATCGTAATAACTTCTGTATTGGCAGTATCATAATTCTGTTCTCTATCGGCAGCATCGGAATTCTATTCTCTCTCGTCATCCTCGTAATTCTCTATTCTATAGGCAGCATCGTAATTCTCTTCTCTTTTGACAGCATCTTTATTCTCATCTTTATCGGCAGCATCGTAATTCTCATCTCTATCGGCAGCATCGTAATTCTGATCTCTATCGTCTGCATGGTAATTTTCATCTCTATCGGCAGCATCGTAAATTTTTATCTCTATTGTCAGCATCGTAATTTTTATCTATATCGGCAGTATCCTATTTTTCATCTATAAAGGCCGTATCGTAATTTTCATTTCTATTTGCAGCATCGTAATTTTCATCTATATCGGCAGCATCGTCATTTTTATCTCTATGGGCAGCATCGTAATTTTCATCTCTATCTGCAGTATCGCAATTTTCATCTATATCAGCAGCATCGTAATTTTTATCTCTAAGGGCAGTATCGTAATTATCATCTCTATTGGGAGTATCGTAATTTTCATCTCTTCGGCAGCATCGTAATTCTCATCTCTATCGGCAGTTCGTAATTTTCATCTCTATAGGCAGTATCGTAATTTTCATCGCTATCGACAGCATCGTAATTTTTATCTCTATCGGCAACATTGTAATGATCTTCTATATCTGCAGCATCGTAACTCTTATCTCTTTGGGCAGCTTCGTAATTCTCATCTTTATCGAAGCATTGTAATTCTATTCTATATCGGCAGCATCGTAATTCTCATCTCTATCGGCAGCATCGTAGTTCTCATCTCTATCGGCAGCATCGTAATTATCATCTATATCGGCTGCATCGTAATTCTCATCTCTATCTGCAGCATCGTAATTCTCATCTCTATCGGCAGCATCGTAATTCTCATCTCTATCGGCTGCATCGTAATTCTGTTCTCTATCGACAGCATCGAAATTCTCTTGTCTCTCATCAAAATCGTAATTCTCTACTCTATCGGCAGCGTTGTAATTCTCTTATCTATCGGTGGTATTTTTAATTCTCTTCTTTAGCGGAAGCATCGTAATTCTCATCTCTATCGGCAGCATCGTAATTCTCTTCTCTGTCGGCAGCATCGTAATTCTCATTTTTATCAGCAGGGCCGCAATTCTCTTCTCTATCGGCAGCATCGTAACTCTCTGTTCTATCGGCACATTTGTAATTTTCATCTTTATCGCCAGCATGGTAATTCTCTTCTTTATCGGCAGCATCGTAATTCTAATCTCTATCGGCAGCATCGTAAAGTTCATCTCTATCGGCAACATCGTAATTATCATCACTTTCGTCAGCATCGTTATTCTCATCTTTATCGGCCGCATCGTAATTCTCTTCTCCATCAGCAGCATCGTAATTCTATTCTCTATCGGCAGCATCGTAATTCTCATCTCTATCGGCAGTATATTAATTCTTTTCTTTAACTTCGTAATTCTCATCTTTATCGGCAGCATCGTAATTCTTATCTCTATCGGCAACATCGTAATTCTCATCTCTATCGATAGTATCGTAATTCTCATCTTTTTTTGGCAGCAGCATAATTCTTATCTTAATCGGCAGCATCGTAATTCTCATATCTATCGGCAGCTTTGCAATTCTTTTCTCTATCGATAGCATGGTAATTATCTTCTCTATCGGCAGCATCGTATTTCTCATCTTTATCAGCAGCATCGCAATTCTCTTCTCTATCGGCATGATCGTAACTCTTTTTTGCATAGATTTAACGGTACCCAATAGCATTTGGGGGGAGGATGGGGGCTAGTAACCTAGACTCAAAAAATTCCATATACAAACAGCTTAACAACGGGGAGAGAGGGTTTCCCATGACCATGCCGAAACGTTGGAGATACCATTTATCATTAAAACTAAACGAAGAATTTAGGATGTAAAGTTTGTTTAAGTAGATGCATTTTGTATTTGGCCTATTGAGTGTAACGTAACTAATCTCCTCGGTGCCCTAAATAACCTCGTAATCTCTATTAAGTTCACTCATGAATTAAAAGAAGCAGGAAACTTATGTTTTTTAGACACCATGGTACACCGTACACCGCAAGGTTTTAAGTTCTCGGTTTTCCGGAAGCCAACTCACGTTCAATCTTTACTGGAGTTGTCATTAGGTAACACAGACGTGGATGGTGTTAACGTCGGTGAAGTTTTGAATGAAAATGCTTTTCCAAAGAGTGAGAATGAAGCAATTGTAAAACCTATAGTCAAGGGGAAACATCGAAGCGGGGTGCGGCTCTCCGCAATTGACACACTCGGTCACATTTTGATACTACCTGGTCGAAGATGAAATCGTGGTAATAATTAAATTTGCAAAAGCAATGGCGTGACAGAAACTGCGAATAAGTGTGTCTGTGATAGAACGAGTTGAAGCTGCGTTAATTTCAACTCCTATCCCATATTATTTAAAACCACGATGCTGCCCACGTGCATCTTCGATTCGAAGCTTGGAGCCTTATCGCAGCTACCGGATGTCAATGTTTAAACAAGGAGGTTATCGTCCCCCCGTTCGCCCCCATACGCCGACCTCGCCAGATTGAGTTAGGCTTATGGGCAGATAAGGCATTGTTCTCCGGCCCGGCTGTGCGTTCCCTCCAAGCTTCAACTCCATTGTCCCCCACGCCAAGGAGATGTCCTGGCTATTTATATGGAAACTTTACCACTAAGATCAGATTGGAGATCCAGATTTTCGTCGCGAAACATCACCACGACCCTCTCTCCCTTTGTGCGCCAAGGGACCTCGACCTCGAGATTCACCATCACTTGTCCAGAAGGAGGACAATATCCCTTGAGTGCCAAAGTTCGAGCCTTTGCGACGCCGAGTCCAAAAGGCTTCCCCCTTGTTGTTCAGAGGAGAACAGCATTAGAACAGCCATTGTTCGCTCGAGTCCCGTTGACAAGAAACGGTTCTCACCCTTCCCCCTTGTTGTTCAGAGGAGAACAGCACTAGAACAGCCATTGTTCTTTTGAGGCCTTCGCCAAGAAACGGTTGTCACCCTTCCCCCTTGTTGTTCAGAGGAGAACAGCATTAGAACAGCCATTGTTCGTTTTGAGCCCTTCGCCAAGAAACGGTTCTCACCCCCCCCCCTTGTTGTTCAGAGGAGAACAACATTAGAACAGCCATTGTTCTTGAGCCCGTAGACAAGAGACGGTTCTCACCCCCCCCCTTTTGTTCAGAAGAGAACAACCTAGAACAGCCATTGTTCTTCAAGCCGTTCGTCGAGAAACGGTTCTCCTTCCCAAGACGCCACGTCAGGATCCTTTTATCCCCCCCCCCCCTTCGGCTGGAACTCGCCAGCGGACCGAAACTCCTTCGCGCCACCTTCCACTGCACCACTAGTGTAAAAGTTACGTAAGCCAAACGTCACCTTTGAGTACTTAACCCTTTTGTCAATTCTATCATGTGCTTTAAATGGTTTATCGAACCATCCCATCTCTTTAACTCTATATTTGTTTTACCTTTTTAAATCCTTTAAATCCTCGGATTAGCCGAGCCCCCACGACCCTTTTCATTCCCTGTTTATGTCAATATTTTCCGTCTTGTGTTTGTTGATAGTTATTATTAATAAAACTCTATTTTATTAATGATAGCAACATTATTATCCTTGAGCTCAGTTCCACTTCTTAAGCATTTCGAAGATACATAATATCGGCCGCCAGACAGTAACGCACTCTAAAGATAATTAAGGAAGTTCCCTCAACGAATAGTGATATATGGTATCGTCGGGAGTCATTCTACGACAGTGTCATATTCAAGTCAATTTTAAATAAGTCATCATCATCATCATTCATTATCTAGTAAATATAGTTTTATCTCTGGTTATACAATTTTCTCGAGTTCCCTCGCATAAACTACTCTTTTCACAAAGATTTTAATTTTGTGCGCTAAGATTTGGGTTTAACAAAGTTCGAACGCTCGAGTTGTGGACGTGGAATTCAGATCGCTACATCGTTTACTCTTGGCTGTGATTTAAACAATTCGCCGAATTGATTTACAACTTGTGTCGCCTCTTTGATTGAAACTCAGGATCATCGTAGGGGGTCCCCAAAACAATGGTTTGCCTCTTTCGACGATGCATCGAGCAAGGAAAAAATTTAAAAAAATTGAATTTCGTTTCACAAGAAAAATTATTCCTTCACTATATTTTAGGAAGTCTTACGTCCATTTTTATTCGAATCATCCGCAGAAAAACTAAAAATTCGGTTTTATTTCTTCGTATTTGCGTGATTTTCGAGTATGTGACCCAGAATTTATCGATGAAGAGTTAGAATCAATCTAAATCATTAGTGAAAAGTTAAATAATCTCTTTTAATATCTAAATGATTCCCTGCGCCTTTGTTCGTCAGTTGGTTTCCCCCCTAAACGATTGTTTTTGTTCGTCGGTACGTTTGAATGACGTCACATTTCTGTTTATTAACAATTTCTTTATTTCATTTTACTTCTGCCCCTGAGGATGTAAACACGAAAGCGCTTGGGCTTATTCCGAGTATTATTTTCCTTTGGGATATTTCAAGCATCTTAGATCACGTGTTTTTTGATTATTATTTTATGAAAAAACTCACAAAGTGGCACGTGAGGAAAGCAATAATAGGAAAATTAACCCACAAGAAAATGAAAAGATGAATCCAAACACTTTTGAAAATGAACTTGCAAATATAGTTCGAAAGTGCTTGGATTCATCTTTTCATTTTCCTGTCGGTTAATTTTCATATATATATATATATATATATATATATATATATATATATATATATATATATATATATATATATATATTGATATATATATATATATATATTGATATATATATATATATATATATATATATATATATATATATATATATATATATATATATATATATATATTAAAAATCAGGCTCTATTTGGATTCGAACCCGCGCCCTTATGCCTGCAAAGTGAGGGCATTAACTACAAAAACAATGGACTAATGTAACTTAATACAAGATTGTATTAGATCGTGGTTTAGTGATTAAAGTCCGCTCTCAATTTGCATGCGTGCGGTCGCAGGTTAAAATCTCTTTGGAGACTGAATTGGAAGTTAGGGCATTAACCTCATAAATGCACAACTGACGTAATTTAATGCAATATTAGATTGTGGCTTAGTGGTTAAGCCCGCGCTTTGCAAAATAATTTTCCAAGTTACTTTCTCGGAAACGGGGAGGTATGAAAGAAAAAGATGTGAACAGTCTTGCACTTCTAGGTCAAAAAGTTAGCTGCAACGCATCGGAAAAAAAAATCTATAAAACAGTTTTTGTCTGGATCGCATTTTAACTATTTTATGTATCGATACATTTTGTTCTAATGTGAGTCGAAATGAAGATATTATTAACTCTAGCTACTTATCCTTATTCATTTATGTTATTTTAGGATTCTTAGAAGTCATTAACCTTTTTTAATTTTATGGCGTTTTGCTTATAACATCTTGAAGTGATGTTGATATCCGCCTTGCCATTCTCAGAGCCATCAATCTACCAAGGGTTTCTTAGAAGTAACCGGCCGCATTTAATGGTGTAAACTGTGAACGCTATCGTCCGCGATCCGCTGGCTAATTTATAATTCTTACTTGTGCCAAATGTTATAAAACCGTTAATTTAATGTGGCAATGTGTCTTTATATTATTGAGGAAGGAAAAGGAATAGATGTAACAACCGAGGTGATTTACAATGTGAGGACAGAATAGAGGATGTACATACAAATAAGAAAATTAGGTTAAATAAAAACTGGGTGAAAAAGGATAAAGGTAGACAGAATGCAGTATTGAATCTCATTATAAATAATGGAGGAATGTACTATAAACTTGGAGTAAGTTCGGACAAAGAACAGAGGCGTTTAACAGTACGAACTTGAACTCTCTTTTTGGGAGGGTCACCTTATCACATATATTAAATATATTTAGTCCTTTCTTCATTTATCGGTTGTTTTCCCTTTTAGTTCCATTTTCTACCCATTAACTTGAATGACACAACCATATTTTTTTTTCTTACTTTCTTGGGTAATTAAAGGCTAGTTGGAAACTACCGCTGTCCTTATTCTTTCAATATTATATACATTTACGAAGAGGATTTCAGACAAACTAATCATGCAACTGTTGATCATCATTATTGATGTTAATTATTGTTCTCCTCGTTGATTTTGGGGAGAGAGAGTGATGGAGTTTCTCTTGAAGCTACAATCATGGCAAGGCATCGCTGATATTTATTCACGTGAATATTTTACTCAGAAAATGACGCAAGAAATTGTTTGCCCGTTTGTTTGTTTTTTTTTTTTTGTTAAACGAATTTGTGAATGTTCTTGTACTCGGTTTGTGCTCCAAACATTTCTCTGAAGCGAAATCTGAGGTGGTTTACTCACGTGTGCGGAAGATAGACGATAGAAGAATGGAGAAATGGGCGATGGGTGAAGTGGAGATATTAAATAGGGAGGGGATTCCCATACCGTCAGTAAGTATGTGTAACTGTATGTAAGTGTTTGTCACGGCCATATAAGGAAAAAGAAAGCAAACAAGGTAAAAAACACCCTTACCTTCCCCTGTAAGTTTGATCCCTGCCCCCGTCAGCTCATCCAAAAGAAAGCTCCAATGATGATGGAAGGGGTGGTGGCACAATTGAGGATGGCAGGGATGGCGGCGCAATTAGATGATGGTAGGGAGAGGCGCAATTGAGGATGGCAGGGGAACGGGGCAATTTAGGATGGTTGGGCAATTGAGGACGACTTGGGTGATAAGGCAATTTAGGATGGCACCACAATTGAAGGTGACATGGATGTCGTTGCAATTAAACATGGCATGGGAGGCGGCACAAATATTGATGGCAGGGGGAGGCTGCACAACGAAAAATATCAAAGGGGGGGGCAATTAACCTGAGGACCTATTTTCATTGGTTATGGCGAAGCTTCCCGTTGCTCTCTCCCCCCCCCTCTCTCCCCCCCCTCTCTCTCTCTCTCTCTCTCTCTCTCTCTCTCTCTGCTGAGAGGGAAAACGGTGTACCAGCAGTCAAAGATTTCTGGAGACTTTGAGGAGTACCGTAGGCTGTCTAGGAGGGTGAAGTCCAGCATAAGGACGGCAAAGTGTGCCGAGAAGCTACGAGTGGCGAGACTCTGCAAGGAAATCCCAAGGAGTTCTTTAGTAGCCCTTTAGTGAATGAGGAGGGGGCATTAGAGCACTCAGATGCAGAAAATACTAACCTCCTCAGCGACTACTTCTCTTCAGTGTTTACTGAAGAATATGGTCCTATTCCTTAGCCCATGGATTCTTACTCGGGGGAAAAACTGGAGGAAATGGACCTCATCCAAGGAGAAATAGGAAAAAAGATCACTGATCTAAAGACGAATAAGTTCCCTGGCGGCCCGGGCGAGTTTCTACCTAAAGTGTTGAAAGAAGTGCGCGATGATGTGTCACGACATCTGAGCACAATCTTCAACATGTCAATCTGGACCGGATGCGTTCCTAGAGGGTCTCCTTCAAGAAAGGAGACCCTAGCCAGCCGTCGAACTACTGACCGATTAGCTTAGCCTCAATACTCGGTAAACTCATGGAAAGCATCATGGTGGACAAAATGACGTCATATTTAGAGTCCAACTTGCGATTGAGGAGTTCCCAGCACGGGTTCCGAAGGCAACGGTCATTGCTAACGAATCTTTGGAATTCTTCCACTTCGTTTTCAGTGAGCACGACTAGGATAAGGCGGTGGATGTTATCTACTTAGACTTATAAAAAGCCTTCGATAAGGTACCACACCGCCGCCTTCACCAGAAAGTGCGTGCGCTGGGCATATACGGAAATGTAGCAAGTTGGATAGATAACTGGCTAAGTGGTGTTGAATAAACAGGCTTCTGAGTGGGTACCCGTTACTAGCGGTGTTCCTCAAGGTTCTGCCCTGGGACCACTATTGTTCATCATCTACGTCAACGATATAGATGCTGACATGGTTGCGAAGATTTCTAAATTTGCCGATGATACCAAGCTTGGTATGAACGTCGCAAAGGAAGGAAATACTGCCCGTCTTCAAGATGATCTTCGGAAGATTAGGGAGTGGTCGGACACGTGGCAAATGCCTTTTAACGTGAAAAAATGCAAAGTTACAAGGAGTTACAAGGAAAGAAAGTACCCTAGGAGACCTTACGGTCCATTCAAAGAGGGTACCTTTGGACTAGCAATTGAGCGGGCACATGGCTGCTCAATTGTTTTGCGTGGCTGATGCATATCAGCCACTGAAACCCCCAATCTCAGTATATCCTTAAGGGCACTGCTTTTGAATCCACTGACACTGAGAAGGACTTGGGTGTAACTATAACTAGTGATCTCAAGTTCTCGAGGCAGTGTATTGAGACAAAGAAGAAAGCCCAAAGGATGCTAGGTTATATAAAGCGACAGTTTGAATATCGGAACAAGGAGATAGTACTGTGTTTGTATAACTCCCTTGTCCGACCGCACCTGGAGTATGCCGTACAATTTTGGAGTCCTTCACTTCGAAAGGATATCGCGAGATTGGAACGTGTGCAAGCCAGAGCAACCAAACTGATTTCCTCTATCAGACACAAAATTTACCACGATAAATTAAGGGAATTAGATCTGTTCTCGTTGGAGACCCGGAGACTGCGTGGTCAGCTTATCGAAGTGTTTAAAATACTTCTAGGCTCCGACAATGTAGACTACACTGATGTTTTCCAACTCAGTTAGGGCAGAAATAGAAATCACGGCTAAAAACTTGAGCTCAAGTGTGACCACCGCGTTCTGTGTGGGAAATTTTTCACATACAGTATATGTGGTAGCTGGAACGCACTTCCAGCCGAAGTGGTCAACAGCAATTCTGTTGATCAGTTCAAGTCAAGACTGGACAAAGTCTTGAAAAGTGGCCGTTTGGGCACGTAAGCCGTTGAGCAGAACTGTGCCTGTTTGACTGCTAGTCCAAAGGTACCCTCTCTGAATGGACCGTAAGGTCTTCTAGGGTACTTTTTATCCTTGTAGCTCCTTGTAGCTATCGCTATCTCTCTCTCTCTCTCTCTCTCTCTCTCTCTCTCTCTCTCTCTCTCTCTCTCTCTCTCTCTCTCTGTCCGCGCACACAACATATAACTTTTCTGTCTTAGAACCTTCCGAAGAGTTTATCATATCCATACTCCCCGAACGCGGAATGGGTAGCTCTTCCCTAGGCCACAAATAGTTCCTAAGCTCGCTAGTTTAGTGGCCCCCCCAAAATAGTACTAACGCCCTATTTCACCTTCCCCGTTCCGAACGAGAACTAAACCCTAGTGTCATCGGGTCTGCTTGCGATTGTCAGTTTGATCTTTATAAGATTTTCATTATGCGGTCGGGAATAAATTTGCACATTTGAAAAGAGGAACGAGCGGCGCAATTTAAGGAATCCAGGCCTGTTCATAGCAATCATTGATCATGGCAATCAGTGATCATAGCATTCAGTGGTCATAGCCATCACTGATCATAGCAACCAGTGGCCATAGCAAACACTGATAACTAGTTTTCATAGCAACCATTGATAATAGCAACCAGTGGTCATAGCAAACACTGATCATAGCAACCACTGTTCATAGCACTCAGTGTTTATAGCAACCACTGACAACCAGTGATCCTAGCAACAGGTAGTCATAGCAACAACTGATCATAGCAACCAGTGGGCATCTCAACCACTGATCATAGCAATCAGTGCTTATAACCACCACTGATCAATGCAATCTGTGGTCATAGTAACCAGTGGTCATAGCAACCAGTGGGCATCTCAACAACTGATCATAGAAATCAGTGTCTATAGCAACCACTGATCATTGCAATCTGTGGCCATAGCAACCAGTTTTTTTTTATTTAGGAGTCCATCTAGAGAATGCCTCCTAGGGCAAAAGTCTCTGTAAGAAAAGGAACAAAGGTTAAGAGGGAGACTAAAAAAACAACAACAAAAAAACAAATAAAAACAAAACAAAAACAGGATAAGCAACAAGAAGGAAGCGCGCTCGCAAGCAGGGGTATACCCACCTCCCCCCGGCGCAGGAGCATGCGATCTACAACAGAGTCAAATAAAGTAGAGGAGGCCAGCCTCCTCCAAAAGGTCGTATATTCCTCAAGTCTGTGTGCACGGACCCGTCCCGAGTAAAAAGGACAAGCTGTAGCGACCCCGCTCGTCCCGGTACAGTGACAGGTAGCGTTCGCAGAGATTACCCAGACTGGGACATTCAACAAGAATGTGCAGAACAGTCTGGGGGACAACGCAGTCGTCGCAGTAGGACGCAGGCGAGCGCTCCATCAAATGGTGGTGCAGCCCACGAGTGTGTCCCTTTCGGAGACGACAGCAAACAGCTTGAAGCCGTTGCAGCATTGGGGGATAGGGCCATGGAAACAGGCGCGGCGAAACGGCATGTAGCTTTAAGTTCCCCTCGGCCATCTCGCATCTTCTTAGCCAAGCAGCCCGGAGGACTGTCGTATTCGTGCCAAGTAGTCGGTGTGAGGAAGAGAAGAAAGTTGTTATGGTCGCCCAGTCCTCGCGGACTCTTTATCGCTCTCATCTGCGCGCTCATTCCCCGCAATTCCTACATGTCCAGGAACCCAGCAGAAGATAATCTCGACATCCACCCGGGTTACCAAAACCGTGGTGTCGTGATATCGCAAACCATGGGATACGGAGAGTCCAATGCCCCGAGAGAACTCAGGGTCTTCGAACCGGATACGACGCGTTATCTCTCGTACCGAACGATGTATTTCAACCAGCTAGGCCATGAATACAGACGCAAGGCATGGTAAAACCCCGCTGACTTCAAACAGAGGGGATACGGCGTGAAAACCGACTTCCTCTTGGTACTTGGAGCCAACCGTATACACTGGGACGGTTCCAGCGTGACACGGAGTGTGCTCCAAAAAGGCGGAATGCAACACTCCCGGCGCTGTAGAAGCTTTGGGAGAAGAGGCGTGGCGACAAACAGTCAAAGGTGGTACCATCCAGGGTAGCGTCCTGGGCAGAACCAGGGGCACCACCAGCCCGAGTGCTATACCTAGCTCTTAAAGGAGCTTCCTAGACCTAATAAACCCAAAGGACTTAAGGTAGGACTGGCTTCTCTCGGCGGCATAGAAACCGTCGAAATTAGCTGCGGATGTACTGAGAGCCGTTGGCGACTGAGGGAGGCGCCGAGCTCGTGCGTACAGGCGAATAATGTCCTGTGCACGGCGTAGAACGAGTGGCATCTCCCCAGCATCGACAAGTAGGCAATCAATGGGGAACGTTCGGAAGGCACCGGTCGCCAGGCGAAGGCCGGTGTGGTGGGTCGAGTCCACCTTCCGCAATACACGCTCAACTGCGGATGCATAAAACTCGCATCCGTAGTCGAGCTTCGAACGAACAAAAGATCGATAAAAAAGTAAGGCAGTATCCCTACCAGCACCCTAGGCGCTGAACCTCACGGAACGAACAATATCCATGGCGCGGGTACAGGAGACCCTAAGGCTGCGAATACGAGCCTTCCAGTTGAGGCGTACACCATTTAGCAAGAAGTTTGGGTCAGGGTGGAGCTGTAGATGGCGGCAGAAGTACACCACCTTAGTCTTAGCCAAAGAAAACCGAAGCATGTACGCTTCGGCATAGCAAGAGACGTGGCTCAACGCATGTTGGATTCGACGCTTCAGAGTTGGCATCTGGGCCGCATCAAAAAAGATCGAAAGGTCATACACGTTGAGCATAGAAAGAACATTTTCCGACAGCCCGTAGTCATAGCAACCAGTGACCATAACCATCACGGATCATAGCAATCAGTGTATATAGCAGCCAGTGATCATAGCAAGCACTGACCATGGCAACTACTGATCATAGCACCCACTGATCATAGCACCCACTGATCATAGCACCCACTTATCATGGCAACCAGTGGTCATAACCACCACTGATCATAGCAACCAGTAGTCAATAGTCATATCACCCATGTTTATAAAAAACTGATCATAGCAACTACTGATCATAGCAACAAGTGCTCATAGTCACTAATGATCATAGCAACCAGTACTTATAGCAACTACTCATTATAGCAACTGTCGTATAATGCCCCTTTTGATCACTCCACACCTGACACCACTTTTGTCGTGGTATACCTTGTGGTTTTGATATACTTCTTTGATAAAGTAGGCTTTGTTCTAAGAGTGCTAATTTTGTTGTTTTAAGAGAGAGCCGCTTCAACACGTAAGGATATAAGGAAACACACAAGAATTATCCCAAAATAAAGATTATATTTTAAATTTAACAGTTTACTACACAAAAACAAAACATGAACCACCAAAATACTACGAATTTTAAAATACACTAAAATGACTTCAATTAACTTGACCCTCTAATAGTGGCTAATTCGCTACTCACTTCAATATACAAAAAATAGGCTAATTATCTCTACTGGAGTTTAAATACCTTGGTTGCTCTGCTGGCAGGTTTGAGTTTGACTTTGAACTCAATGAACCCCAGACACCACAGGGATTTGGTAGGTCCTTTGACGCGTGCTTCGACCAGATTGTTGGAGGTGGTCGAGATCACAAGGTACTTTGGCGAGTGTAGCAGATGGGGGTCCACTCGGTATTCAATAAGGGGGGGGGGGCTTCAAGGGTGAGACCAATCACGGTGCTTTAGGATGCACCAGGGTAGGCGGGGTCTCTCTGGCGACAGTAAGTTGAACTTGGTTCCTCAACCAAGTTAACTTATGAGTTTGGTGTGGCCACCGGGTAACAGGCTCGAGGGGGAGCCTTTTTCCTCTTCTTTTCGTAATTCCTCAAGGGCGAGGAATATCCCTGGGCTTTAGGATGCACCAGAATATGAGGAGTCTCTCTGACGAGAGTAAGTTGAACTTGAACAAGTTAACTTAACGTTCGGTTTGATAACCAGGGACTAGCTCGAGGATGAGCTGCTTCTTAGCCCCCTTGGTAGCCCTGCCTCTCTTCCAGGGGACTTCGTAGTCTGGCGACTAACGTATTCTACCTGTCCAGTCTTGGTAGCCCTGCCTCAATCCGGGAACTTCGTATCCTGGCGACTAACGTATTCTACCTGTCCAGTATTGGTAGCCCGGCCTCAATCCGGGGACTTCGTATCCTGGTGACTAACGTATTCTACCTGTCCAGTCTTGGTAGCCCGGTCTCAATCCGGGGACTTCGTAGCCTTGAGACTCACGTATTTTACCACGTTTTTCCAAAGTGTTTGGTATTTATACCTTGTCACCACACTGGGGTAGGGGTAGGAGGAACGGGGGGCTTGTGGACGGGCCGCAGGGGGAGGTCGTATTCCAACGGTTTTTCTCAGCAAGTCTTAAGCTCGGCTCCCGCTGACCTTCGAGCTTGAGAGAAACGCGTCTCCAATTTCTTACTTGAGGTGAAATTGAATATACTATCGTAGGGAAGATCTTGCAGTTTAAAACCGTTCGGCTTTTCATAGAGACGAGTGGCGAGGGCTGTGGTTACGATTTGACCCATGGTGCCGGGCTCGGACGTTTTTGCGGTTACCGTCCGTTGTCTCCAATGAGAGAGAACGGGAGAGTGACGATTTCCCTCCAGCAACCATTTTTCATAGCAACCACTGATAATATCAACTAATGTTCATAGCAATCACCGATCATAGCAACCAGTTTTTAAAACAACCAGTGATCATAGCTATTAGTGATCATAGTATCCAGTTGTCATAGCAATCACTGATCATAGCAATCAGTGTTTTTAGCAACCACCGATCATATCAATCAGTGATCATTCCAACCAATGGCCATAGCAACCAGTAGTCATAACAACCAGTAGTCACAACAACTACTAATCATAGCAACCATCGGTCATAGTCACCACTGATAATAGCCACCAGTGGTCATAACCACCACTGATCATAGCAATCACTGTATATAGCAACCATTGATTATATCAATCAGTGGTCGTAACCACAACTGATCATAGCAATCAGTGTATATAGCAGCCACTGATCATAGCAATCAGTGGCCATAACAACCAGTGATCAAAGCAAGCACTGACCATGGAAAATAGTGATCATAGCACCCACAGATAATGGCAACCAGTGGTCATAACCAAACCTGATCATAGCAAGCAGTGGGCATAGAAACCACTGTTTTTTATAACAACTGATCCTAACAAATAGTGGTCATAGCAACTACTGATCATAGCAAACAGTGGTCATAGCATCCACTGATCATAGTAACCAGTTTTCACAGCAACTAGTGTTATAGCAACCACTGATCATAGCAACTAGTGATTATAGCAACCACTGATCATAGCAACCAGTGCTCATAGCAATCATTGATCATGTCACTCATTAATTATAGCAACCAGTGGTCATAGTCACCGCTGAGAATAGCAACCAGTGGTCATAACCACCACTGATCATAGCAATCAGTGTATATAGCAACCACTGATCATAGCAATCAGTGGTCATAAACACCCCTGATCATAGCAATCAGTGTATATAGCAACCACTGATCATAACAATCAGTGGCCATAGCAACCAGTAATCATAGCAAGCAATGACCATGGAAAATAGTGATCATAGCACCCACTGATAATGGCAACCAGTGGTCATAACCACCACTGATCATAGCAAGCAGTGGGCATAGCAACCACTGTTTTTCGTAACAACCGATCAGAACAAATAGTGGCCATAGCAACTACTGATCATAGCAACCAGTGGTCATAGCATCCACTGATCATAGTAACCAGTTTTCACAGCAACTAGTGTTAATAGCAGCCACTGATCATAACAACTAGTGATTATAGCAACCACTGATCATAGCAACCAGTGCTCATAGCAATCACTGGTCATATTTACAACGGATTATAGTAACAGGTGTTCATAACAACTACTTATCATAGCAATCAGTGGTCATAAGTACCACTGATCATAGCAATCAGGATTGCTGGAGGATTGCTTACCCTCCCAGAACCAATGTGTGTAGGAGGATCTGCGGCGATATATATCTTCCACACATTTATCTTTCCTCCATCTTCACCACTTTCCTAACAAACATTCTGTGGGAGATGCCCTCGTCGGTAGTGCTTTTTAACTCCCTTCCCCAACAGAAGAGGCCCCACCTTTGCTCTCCATCCCTCACCCATTCCGAACCTTGTGCCACTCCACTCCAACTACTCCCCATTACTTCCCCTTGCAACCTCACTCAATGCGAAGAAGTTCACTCCCCTCCCCCACCCGTGCCATTTCACGGACCCATTCGGCCGTTTTGAGGCAGATCGGGGCCTAAGTTCCACGACAAGATCATTTTTCTTCGACGCGCAACTTACACCACGACGAAATTGATTTTGTTTCCCCATCACATGCACATGAAATGCGTGGGTCAGTTATTCCTCTGCGGGACTTATATTTATTTTTATTTATTTATTTATTTTTATTATTTATTTATTTTTATTATTTATTTATTTTTATTTATTTATCTATTTTTATTTATTCATTTATTTATTTTATTTTATTATCTATTTATTTTTTATTATTTATTCATTTGTTTAATTATTCTATTCTATTCTATTAATCTCACAGCAAATTAAAGCGTGGTTTTCACTCTCCGTATTAGACAAAAGTCAGTGTATAAAAAGGGAGCCCGGGGAGTGCCCTCGGGGGATGGGCTAACAGTGTCAAAGGGGAAGGGATGTTCTAGGGGCAAATATTTTGCCCACTAACAGTTCCAAGGACTCTTGGGATGATTGAGTATCCAAGTTGAGAGGACGAGGGCCGCGTGGCTCTTATGTGTATATATCTCGCTCACAAAGTCGGACATAAGTGTGTGTGTGTTTTAGTATCTTTCACTTGGCTGTGATGTCTATTTGAGAATATCCTTAATTAGTTTAGATGGGGGGGGGGGGTGCGTTTCCCAACAATAAAAGTGAAAATAGTTTGTTTTTCCATTTCGGTGGATGAAATCTTAGTTTAGAGTTTTCTTTTTTGTGGAGGCTGATCACTTTTAAAGCATCTACATATAGGGTGTTCTGAAGGGACCCTATAACTTGCCTCTTCTATCTTCTGATATGCTATAATCTATGCTGAATACACGCTTTCTTCTTCTTAGACTGACCGCATAGAAATATCATTTACCCTTCTTGGCATTGAGTGTCGGGGGGTGGGTATAGTCACGTGTGTCGAGCCCTCCCTCCCTCTTTTCAGCCTTTAGGGACGAGCCTAAAAATACATAAGTGAGTAGTTATTCATGACCATTTTTAGCCATCTCCGCTGTGATGCGAATTATAATCTGCTAATGTCGCATCATCCCGAAATGAATTAGCGAGAAAGCACTTGAAGTGAAAACAATCACATGGCAGCACCCAACCCCGAAATCGGGCCTAAAAAACCCCTACTGCTGGATCGAATATATATTTAACTGATGGCTAGAATAGGGTTGAAACGGTTGATGACCAGCGTATGGAGGTCACAATCATTATTTTCTTTTTCTATATGGTATGAACTCTTTATTGAATATTTGAGATAAAATAAAGAAAGAGTTTCCATTTTTAAATGAACAAAAAGAAGTATGGTTCACATCAAAAAGGAGAAAAAAGAGTAAAAAAACATTTAAATTGACGGAGAGAGGAGAAAGAAATTATTATCGATCGACATGGGTAAGCTCTAATTTACTGTAAATCAAATAAGTACTGTAAAAAAAATAATTACCCAATTTATCGACTTTATTGTGGTGGCTGAGAGAAGATTTAGACCCTAGAGCTGCCTTCAAGAAACGTTCTTATCTTTGAATGTAATTTCATGGACGAAAAAAGATTACCCCTGTTATAAGATGCCTAATTAATCGTTACCGTCCTACAAATAGATGCGGACCTGCTAAGTAGGATGTTGCTATGTGGTTTGTTAGTTTTGTGCACGTGCGTAGCTAAATAACGTCAATTATGCCTAATCAAAGGGTCATTTCATTTAGGCCAGCAAGGAAAACAACCAATAGGAAATGATTGACCTCCTAGATGTGTCTGTAGCAAAAAAGAACATTGCCACGGTTCAGTTTTTAACTCAAAGATAAAAAAGTTGAATTCAGCTCGCGCGGAAATTGTCCCTGGAGCATTTTACATCCCCCTTGATAAGATAAATGATAAAATCCAGTTGGAGCTGGTTCATTATCATCTCCCATCAAGGTTGGGTACGAGCAACTTTCCTCACGCCCCCTATAAGAAACATTACGTCGTCATTCCCACACGAGCTCCATCACATTTCTTTCATTTTAAGGGGTAACAATTATCTATTCCAGTCAGGATGATTCTAGGTTGGATGGATTCCGGCTGGCATAATTTGTTTGCATTATTTTAATTCATCGAAAGACGCACAAACGCCTTGATCGAGATATACAAGATATAAGGAAAGCTAAATGGCAACTAGCTAAGCGATTCTTCATGATAATGCTTATTGTATTTGTCAAGGACCGTGTCCCATAAATAGTGCTACTAGTAGCAGTGGTTCTCCAACGTGCCTTTATCCAGGCGGATCCCGACCGGATAATGAAATAGACTGTGAAAGAATTGAGTCAAGGAATCCCCACGTGGTTATCACACAGGTCAAAAGACGAGAGAACAGGCCTGAAAGCCACGTGAAGTGGCTTCGGAACGCAGCTTTATTTACTTATGGAGGTTTCCCCCAAAGCCCTGGGGCAATCTTGCCTCCCGCCTACCATCTGGAAGCATGCTAGAGTGAGGGAAGTCATCGGTTATCACAAATACCTGGGTGGAAGACGTCCCATCCCCCCCCCACCAGCCATTGTTTACCTTGGGATAATCCCCTCCGTGGCCGGAGGAGATTTCACCCCCGCCCCCTCCCATAGTCCGCCGGTATATAACGTCAGGTTCGGCCGGAACAAACTAGTACAGGCTCGCAATCCAGCACGAAACACATCTCTTCTCGATTTGGCTTCGCTTTCGTCTCCACGAGCAAGAAGCAAGAAGTTCTCCCGTCGGAATTCCGCCCTAGTCAATTGGCGATTTCCCAGGAACGGCCGTTCTCGTTCACCAGCGAAAATACTCCCTCGTCAAGGTATTCCGATGTAAATTTCAACCTTCTGCACTTCTTCTCCTCGAATTGCCCCCACTCCCTTTCGCCGTCCAAGCTTTAACTTCTGCAAGACGTCGACGCGTGTGGATTCCTTAATCCGGTCATCCCCCTAATTATTTATTTGTATTTCGGCTCAGCGCAGTCTTTTGAAGACTCAATCCGAGTTTGGTCATTTACCTGCCTCAAACTCCTGGATTATCTTAATTTATTTTATTTGTGTAAATATTTATTTTTGTTGTTGTGTTATTAAATATTATTTTTCTACTTCTCTTTTAAATAACAGAACAGCATTCAGCCGTAGCTAGTAATTAACGGACATTCTGCACTCGCTTTTGTTATTTGCCTGCGTACTCGAGGGAACAGTTTTCCCCCTTTTATTCCCCCCTCATTATCTTAACCCATCATCTGGTAACGGAGCCGAGGTCAGGTATCTTGGGCGTCCTTTCGCTCTGTCCCTCACCACTCGGCTAATCTAATCCCACTCCATAGATAGATATATATCGTCTATATCTCGACATAGACATGAAGGTCAGTATGACAATCGCTGGTCGGCCCGAGGGAACCAGGGGCTGAGCCTCTTTGGAGAGAGGTGCCAGGAAGTATTATGCTTTGACACCAAACAGCGTTCAGGTGGAACCTTCGTCACCTCGGGGTAGAGGAACCTGTTCCGCGCCAGAGGTATGTAGATATTCATAGATACCCATCGGCAGGATTCCTTGGAACAGAGAGTGCGTGTGTTTTGTGCTGCGAAGACGGGAGAAGAAAGAAAGCGGTGTTATAATTGGCTATGTGTGTGATGAGAAGTGTAAGATCTACTCGGTATCGATCATATTTTCGTGCTCTTTGATGGGCAAATTTTCATTTATGTGGTTTTAAATGTAACAGAAACCCTTCCTAAATCTCTGTAACCATGGGAACGCATTTCTGTCCATTATTACGAACCGGAGTTTTGAACAATGAAAAAAATATGCCATAAAAAGACGCCATTTATTTCACAGCGCCTAAATTACTCGCGTTTACATCTCTCTCTCTCTCTCTCTCTCTCTCTCTCTCTCTCTCTCTCTCTCTCTCTCTCTCTCTCTCTCTCTCTCTCTCGTTATTTACCTTCAATGTTTCTCCCTCGTCAATCAAATATTTTATGCCTTGTAATCTATTTATTGGTCTCATAAACAGATTTATATTATCCTGTGGATTCAGAGTCGACCTTGAGGACAAGGTCGACTTAAGTCGCGTGCTGTCAATTATTTTGACTTATGACTTCATGACCATATGACCTTACGACCTTTAAACCTTTCGATAATTCACGGACTAACCTTAGGAGGACCTTGGAAGTTATATAATTCGAAACAGAATGTAAAACAATCAGCCGAATAGTTATGATGTTATTGCTTAAAAAACATTGAATAGTTAAATAGTCAGCATCCGACAGACCGACCGACCTATAGACCGACATAGTAATTTATACACTCACGTGCACGCGACTAAAAACGGCATGAAAGAATTTAATAGATCTCCCCCCCACTCTCCCCCATAAATTCAGAGTGATATCTAATTAAATTTGGCAGACGTAATCCTCAGTTGATAAAACGTGTTACAAATGAATACTATTTGACGTAATCCCGAATTTATGACCCACACAAATGGAGCTTAGAAATAGCATACCTTAGTTGCGGGTCATTGGAGAGAAATGTTAAAATAACAGTTTGAGATAATCCTCTTTAAGCGGGGAAAGGGGAAAGTTCTTGTGGTCATGAGGAATTACCCGCCAAAAGATTAGTACTTTACAGCATTTTAAAGAGCTTTTTAAGCTAATTCCAATAATATATAATATTGGGGGGTTTACCTTAAAAGTTTCTGAGATATAGCCCTCCAAATTGTGGGACCCGACAGCCCTGTCCAGAAATGGACACACCCGTATCTCGAGAACCGTTGAACGTGAAGAAATAAGAGTTGAACCGTTGGAATCAGCATCAGAAACTCTCTTAGACAGCAAAATTTGAGCAAAATCCCAGATGTGATGGTTCCAACCCCTGGTTGCTCTCACATGGAATGCCCCTATTGCTACTTAGTGCCACTCCTTAACTATTACTCCTGCCGACTTTGATATATAGCCAATTTTAACCGAACAACCTAACACGCAGTGACGATTATTGGGTTCTCTTATTTCAAATCTTGCAATTAAAAATAGCTCTTAAAAGCCGAATGGATACAGCGTTAGTCTACCAACGTTGCGTTACCCGGTTCGATCCAGGCAGGAGCGGACACAAAATCTGGCTGCCAATTGGTGGAGGCGCTGTGCTCAGCCCTGTATTCGGGTGGGTAGATCTTAGACTTCTCATCGCATACATAACCAATTACGACACTGATTTCTTTCCTCTCTCATCTCCGGAGCACAATACACACAAACTGTTCTAAAATTTCAGGATTCCGGCAGATGGGTATCTATATCCCCATACCTCTGACCCGGACTCCAGCCTGAAGACAAAGTTAACAGACTTCTTAGTTAACTCAAATCTTCATCTGTTATAACTGATTACATCTACAACCAATTAAGGGCCACGGATCTGGACCTTGTACACTTTATAGACTGTCCTAAAATTCATAGGACAGATATCCCCTCACGACCAAATTGTTGCATTCACATAAAATTCCCTCTTATTAGTTATCCAAATTTCTGGTTCACCATACAGTAAAAAAGAATTCTCAATCACTAATTCTTACATATCTCTAAATGAATTGGCTCAACAGATCATCAACTTTTCGGAAAAAGTGCTGGTTAGTTTCTACATTAAATCCTTATTTACCAAGACTCCTGTCACGTAACTATTAATATAGTTCTTAATAAGATTTTTAATCGTGTCCGACTCTACATCTCACTATATCGGTCGGTCGCTCCCCATTTTTCTTTTTTCTGTAATAATTTTGTAACTATTCGGCCGATTCTAACGAAATTTGAAACCCTTATGTTGTTTTATATTCTCTTTCGAATGATATAATTGCCAAAGTTCCCCCAAGGTTAGCCCCGTAATTATTTTGTTTTGACAATAACATCATAACTATTCGGCTGATTCTAACAAAAATTGAAACCCTTATGTTGTTTTACATTCTCTTTCGAATGATATAATTGCCATGGTTCCCCTCAAGGTTAGTCTAGGAATTATTGAAAGTTTTGAAGGTCTTAGGTTCCTAAATCAGAATAAGTGAGACACCGTGATCACTTGCTTATTGAAAGTTGTGACACTTTTAATGGTTTAACGCGGTCTCACTTGAATTAAGCGTTGAACTCCGTATTTATAGATAGTCACTTTACCTTCAATAATACCATATACGATCAGGTCGATGGTCTTACCATGGGATCTCATATCGCCACTTTGCTGCAGATTTTTTTTCATGTGCGATTTCGAAAACAAGACTTTTTAACTCAATTAATCAAAATACTAAGCCTATATGATACAGGAGATTTGTGGATGATATTTTTGCCGTTTATAATACAGTTCGAGGACGAAAGGATGTCACGCTGGACCTGAAGTAGAGTAGTTGTTTAATAATGCCATACATTAACCATACCAATTTGTCTTGGATCTTTTTTTCATATACAGGGGTTGGACAAAATAATGGAAGCATTAACTAATGCACCCATTCACACCAAAAAAGTTTTTAAAACTTATTTTAAATGCCTCAAAATGACGTTGAACACATATTGGTGTCCACAATTCACAGATCTTACAATAATCAAGTTTTTTGTGTGTAAATTGGAGCAAAAACAAGGGGATATATTCCCTCTAAAAAGCTTCTACGAAGGAGTTTGAGCAGGTTTCACTCGAAAACAGTTAAATTCGTATAGATACAGCACAAACCTGTATGAATCGATTGGTCGGCGTATTGAATCTATTTATACTGCTAAGGGGGAGGGGACTCAAAGTCAGTAATTTAATTAATGTTTCCATTATTTTTTCCAACCCCTATATATATATATATATATATATGGCACGTGTGTGTAGCTACTCGAGTAAAAGACCCCCCTCCCCCGAATAGTCAAGTAAAAAGGCGAAAATACCCAAGCTCTTGTGTAGTTCTTAAAAAATCAAAGGTATTTCTTGCGTATGGTGGCGAGTAAGCTTAGAAAGGATTTCGTGGAGAGCAAAACAAAGAAAAAATTCTTAGTAAATTTATCTTCTTTTTTTCATAGAAGTTGACACTGATATATTAATATTACTAGCCAATGTGTTTGATCTCTACATATTTTTTTTTACTTTCCCTCAAGCCACATTAAATGCAATAAAAATTCGCAAGAGTGACAGTAAGAAAGTTAAATTAGACTAATGAAAATTGGGTATAAAACTATCACAGGGAAATGTCAGCATTGCCTTGCTTTTTTCATTCGCCAGAAAAAAAAATAGTGTTTCACTACAAACTATCTTGCTATGTTTTTACGACCCAAAATTAGGGTGTAACATTTAACTTAATGGAATCAAATATCCTTTGAATTTTCTTATTGTAGAACTAGTTTCTTTGCCCTGTAGAATTTGTCTAATTATTCCGTATAAATAAAAGCTACTTGCTCGACGCCCGTAATGTAGAAGGGAACCCGCCTTTAACTGTAGAGAATTTCTCTCTGTGATAAACCTCGAATAATATTTGAGAATCGGTAGCAAAACTGTAAAATAAATAACCAAAATCTTTAAAAAAAATGTACTTAAAGTTGAGGTTGTAGCTTAAATATTGTTAACAAATGTGGCGTTCTTTAACGTTCAATTCACCTACATGAGGAGTAGACTGTGAACTTCGGTACGTTTCGATCAATGTACAAACTTATTCGTGAGAGATTGATGATACAGCTTCCCAGGCACCTGTACATTTTAGGTGGCTCTTTAGGAAAGGAAGTAAGAGCTTATGTGGCAGACAACCTCATGTATTTTGACTCTAAAATAATACAGATAAGTTTGCTTCTGATAATCAGATATTAAATGTATTATTTAGATATGAATTCTGAACAAAAACAATGATTTAAAATCTGACAATAGCAACGTGATATTAACATCTCATTATATCATTGTGATTCTGTTAGTTATCATTATTTTTTGGTTATTTTCTCCTATTCCTGCTCTTTTTATCCGGGGCGGGGGGGAGTCACTTTTCTACCATTGTTGAATATGCTCCTAATTCATGATATTAATTCTTTTTTTTCTTTATTTCAAGACGAATCATACTCGATAATACATTTAATTATTAATCAGATGCGTAAACACAGGGGATAATAAAGCAACTCTAAAAATAAAACCTTTATTTGACAAGGCATTAATTTCTTAAATGTTGATAACTTTATTGAAAAAAAAAAAAAGCTCTGAAGATATAAAATATTTTACTGCATCAGAACAAAAGTGTGCCAAGGCTTAATTGGATTTTAAGTAAAGGCAAAATACAAAATTAATCTTTAAGTTAATTTGAGTAGCTGCATTATTTAGTAATTACCTATAAAGAAGAAAACAGAGTTTCACAATAGAGTTGTATTCAAAGGCACGTACTAATAAGCTTGTTGACAGGTTTGAGCAATGAAAACTATCTAAATGAATGATGTAGGTCAAATAAAAATAGATTTTAGGCATGAATGCTGTACATATATATGCACAGCATCTAAATTTGACTTTTAATAAACATCATAAATTTATCTTTCCAAAAATTATAAAATCCGAAATTAAATGAAAATTATTTATGGCCAGTTTTTGATGGCGTAAACTTAGTATATCACTTTATATATAAGTCATCGTCACAAATGCAAACTACCACTATTTTATTAATTCATCTTCGAGCAAATAAAGGTGTTTAAGTAATTAAACACCGTAAATGCATAATAAAGTTACTAGATGTAGAGATGTGAAACTTATGCATTGACTCAGAATGGGAAATTGAAGGAAAGCAAAGTTTATTTTGAATAAAGGGAATATTTTTTATTAGTTTCAGTTCGTAGGAGATTCCCTAACAGTGAAAACGGTCTTAGCTTCGAAAGAATAGAAGGAAATAAAAAAAAAAAACAGGCGAAAACTTAAGATATAAATGAAGTTTAATTATAAGCACCATGATTTTAGCGTGTTAAATCCACTGCGTTGTCTTGGCTATTTTTTACTAAGATTTCAATGGAGAAAACTTTCTCTTGAAACCTTATTTATACAACGAATGCATCCTTTGCAATTTCCTTTCCCCTGAACTTTCCTCCTGTTTCTGCATAGAGGAGGTGATTTGATTCAATACCTCCTTAGTTTCACGGTGGCCAGGGACAGTTACCTTCTTTGCTTCTTCGACAAAGTTGGGTTCATCGCCCAATCTAGGGCAGTTGGGGCCTAGATCCGGGTCCTCTTGTGCCTTTGGAGAAAAAAAAAGTGTCACATAAACATTACAGATCATGTGGAAGGAAGTAAAAGCTTTAAAAGATGATCTTATGCCATGAGGAACAAGTTGAGTTCTGATGATCAGATATCAAACGTCTTATTTAGATAATCAGTAGCTATCTAAATTATAATGTATAATTGGACACAGTAACAAGGTGATATTAACGCGTACACTTCACCCTAGCTCTTACGATCTACATTATAGCACTGATTGCTCTTATGTACCTCTTAACCCAAGCGGAAAATTGAGGGCAATTTTAAGGTTGATCGTGATAATACTGCAAAAATACTTGTATTTAAGATAACTATATTCTTGTAATTATTTTGAAAGACGGTCGTGACATAAACTAAAGTGCAACGGATTTATGAGCTTCCGACGAGTTTGTAATAAGCCAAATAACAGTTTTAATACATGATCAAGAGTTCACAGAGTATCACCTGAGTCAATTAGGCAAAACACCAACCAACGAGGAAAGCAGACTGTGAGCGCTTTCGTCTTTATTTACAAAGGCCTCTTCGAGGAATCATGAAAGATAAAATACAGCGGCTTAACGGTGGGAACGGGCGTCTTATCCTAAGTGAGAGGAACAAAATCCTGAAAACTCTTAATATAAGGCCTAATGTAGGATATAATAATTGGATTTAAAGAAAAAAACAAAACAAGCCGGGGTTAAAATCGGGGAAATTGTATAGAGATGTATATTCTTCAATGTTTCTGTCAATGGAAGCATTTCAGAGTTATTTAGTTTGTTATTGGTTGAGGACTGTGACCTCCTCCTAATCACCAGACAAGTCAGTGTGAACTGTGAAGAGAGATGAGGATGGAAAAGGAGAGCAGGAGGCTGAAGGGGTAAATGGTTAGGGCAATGTCGAGTAGGGTTCTGAGAGAGTACAAGGAGTGCTCAGGGAGGGCACGATAGTTGTTACGGTAGAGTACAATGGGTGTTACACTAGGGCTCAATGAGTGTTACGGGTCTCACTGGGTATTACGGAATTAGGGGAGCGCTCGTTGCAATGAGCGATACAGAAGGGCTTGATTGGTGTTGCGGGGGGTTCGAAGGGTGTTATGGGAGGGTTCAATGCATACACATCGAGGGCCCAATGGACGTTCAGGAAGGGCTAATTCAGGAATGGTTCAAAGGGTGCTTGGAAAGGGCTCAGAGAGGACTCGATAGGGTTTCGTGGGGGGCGTATCGCCCAGGAGGAGGTACTCGTAAAGAAAGTGGCGAAGATAAAGAAAGGGGAGATGTGTGGAAGATATAAAGCCCCGGATCCACTTCCGGACTGGGATGGGAACACAATCCTACGGATGTAAACTGCAGCCTGGTTGCCCTTGCTCTGACACTATGCCCAATGTCAACTCCGGCTTGGGGACCCCCTCCCCTCTTATTATTTAAGTTGCTGTGTTTTGTTTCGATTTTTTTAAATAACTGAAAGATAAGCTTGTTCATAATTTAGGGAGGGGGGGGGGGGCTTGCTGCCGGCCGCTATAAGGGATCCACAATTTAAAAAAATATATATATTTTGTCTCTCTGTTCATTCCTCACAAAGGGCTTCGTAAATACAAATGAAAGGTCTCGGAATTTCGGGTTCCCGAGATCCTTCGCTAATAAAAACAATCCTGCACATGATCTAAGAAGGAAAGGAGAATGTGGCTATGTAAAAGTTCAACACTTGTTTTACAGTGACGCAAGGAAGTTTCGACAGACAGTTGGGTGCCTCATGCCCCCCCCTCCCCTAAAGATTTCGATGCCAATTCAAGAAAACAGAAATAATCGCCGTTATTGGGCAAAGACCCAAATGAGCAGTTGCTTATTTGCTGCAATTTACCAGGGGTGGTCAATAAGTTTTGCGAATCGGTAGGGCAAAACAGAGAAAGGGGGATGGCTGTTAGGACAAGTCAGGACCTGCAGCCGCACGCTCCTGCCTCGTCTATTTGAGAAGCAGTAGCTGATCGCAGATCGTCAGTCACAAATCTTTCAACAATGGAGAACGTTGAGCACCGCGCACTGATCAAATTTTTGACTAAGGAAGGCGAGAATGCAAAAGAGATCCATGAACGCATGGTTGCAGTGTACACCGACACCGCCCCTTCCTATACAACCATTGCTCGCTGGAATAGGGAGTTTCGCCATGGTCGTGAGTCCCTTGAAGATGGCCCCTGTCCAGGGCGCCCGTCAGACGTGACCAAAGAGGACAATGTGGCCCGTGTGGAGAGGATGATCCTCGAAAATCGACGGGTGAAAGTCGAAGAAATCGAGCGAGAACTTGGAATATCACATGGAAGTGTTATCAACATCATCCACGACAATTTGGCCATGACCAAGGTCTGTGCCCGTTGGGTCCCTAGAAATCTCACGCCCCATGATCGACTTCAATGTCGTCAAAGTCCACAAGGCGAGAGTTGCACAAGCTGCCCTGCGCAAGTGCGGATTCGAGGAGCTCAACCATCACCCCTACAGTCCAGATCTGGCCCCCAGCGACTACTTTTTATTCCGCCAGCTCAAGGCTGCACTGCGTGGGAGCCGGTTTGGGGACGATGAAGATGTCCAGCTCGCCGTCCACGAGTGGATTGAACAGCAAAAGGGAGATTTCTGGTTGTCGGGAATTCGAAGCCTCAGGGACAAGTGGCGCAAGTGCATTGAAGTCGAGGGTAGTTATATTGAAAAATAATAAAACACTTTTCCTCATATCCTGTTTCCTTATATCCGAATTCCAAAACTTATTGACCGCCCATCGTATGTATTCGTTATTACTAAGCTTTTAAAATGGGGATAAAAGGTAAATTAAGTTGTGTTTTCTTTTATTTTAATGTAAATTAACTTTATTATGAGAGAGGAGGTGTAACGCCTTTTAAAATGCAATCCTCAGTTGCCAAAGGTCAATTGAAATATTTCTTCTTCAATTGCCAGAAGATTTTTTTAAGGCGTTTATCTATCGACTGCCGCCAAGAACATAAGTCGCCGCGATATGTACAATTAGCCTCTTACTGGGCTACGCCAAAAACAAACAAAATAACGCAAACACCAAACAAAGTGAAACAAAACAAAATGCTAGAAGAAAAGTGTCACTTCTTAAATGGTCTCAGAATGAGACTAATTTTAGTGTACAACGAATTTTGACAGCTTGAGTTACATTCTGTCCTACTTAGATCCCCTTGGGACTGACTAGATGCAGATTTCCTTTTTCCATCTACACAGTTTACAGTATCGTCATTGTACAGTTGTGGGATGATATTGGTTGACTGTTTCTTATTCCGAATGATTATTTTTCTTGTAGCATAAAACGCGAGATGCTCCCGATTCTTGAATGTTCTTGGAAGTATGTCAGGGGCAATTGCAACAATGAACATTGTATTCTCTGCCCCCGCCCCTCTGCCTCCTTATAACTATATTGGGACTCGCAGGAAAATATGAGAAAAATCCTTAAAAGACGGAGAAAACTCGGCCTATATTAATAGGTGAGATTGTTTATGTTCTTTGCCATGCGTTTGTGCTTTGTTTTTTTTAGGTGGAGGCGATTTTCGAGTATAAATTTTGAATGTGGGGGAGGGTTCTGTGTGATCATTGTTATTCTCTTTATGTTCTATTTCTATCCCTCAGGAGGGGGAACATATGAATGCTTACAGGAGCAAGGTCATGGTTTCAACACTAGGTCATCCTGTAGTTTGTTAACCGAGATAAACTTCGGAATTTTGTTCAATGTTGATGACTCGCAGATGAAGGTGTTTTATCACTCCCTTCGGGCAAACGTATCAAGTGCTTGTGTTTACTTCATTAAGAACCTCCCACATTACTTTTTTTAGTTGAGGAATCATCAATTGGTAAGTGTTTTCAAATAACAATGATTTTTGCTTCTAGGTAATCTTCAAGTTTTCTCTCAATGGTACCTACAAGTTCGATGACCATCATTCGGGTGAAATATTCATTGTTTATTAAGGAACATGTCTCATCACTTGTGAAGAATAAGTTTTAACATAAATCCTGAATTCAAAAAAGAGGTTTTCGTTCGCCATCAACTGTTAATCTTTTTGCACAATCGAAAATCTCTTTAGAACCCACTCATTTATTTATTTTTATAATCAAGAATAAACTCACGTTTCCTTCCCAGATGCGATGTAAAGATGAAAGTAGGTTGTGTTTTCTCCCTGCCGTTGACGACCTACATGCCCTTTCACTTAAACTCTAATATCAGCTTTATTACTGAGAAATTCAGTGGGAAATTTGTCACTAAGGTAACGTCTGCCAGTTTCTCTCCAACAAAATAGAGGGGGTGGGGAGGATTGTGCTTGTAAATAGGTGGGTCGAAATTATTTTTTTTTCCTCCTCTACTTTTGCTAATACATGTCAACAAGTTTCACGGAAGTGGTAAATTTTAATTTCTCCTTAACCTAATATTGGAATGATTTCTAAATATATCATCTTCTTCGTTGTAAAATAGTGCTATGTACTAATTTATTTAAGTATAACTCCCAAAAGGGCTTAAATAAGTACTTTGAAATGACCGTTCTATCTACCCATTCACTTATTTTTTCTCTTGCATCTCTACCTCTTCTTTATCCACCTATTGAGCGTTACTTAGTTGATTTGTGCATTTTTATCTGGTTTATAGACAACCCTCAATTTTGTTGTAGCGACCATGGTTCGAAATACATTTTAAAATGTAGGCCCTGCCTCCATGAACCTAGAAGAGTGATGGCCAACTTTTTCCATTAAACGTTTCAAAACATCTCTACTTTGGTTGATGTCATTTACTCTTAAAGTACTGAAAAGAAAAATAAGTTCGAATAAGAAAAAAAAAACTTGGTTGTCGACGATTTTTGTTGTGCTCCTTCAGAGTAGGCCTACCGAGTATTGCAAAAGTCCTGTTACACAGGTTACGACGCTCTCAACAAAGGACACAATGATAGTTTCGATATATTTAGACAAGTTTTTATCGTTTTAACATATAAATATGTGTTTAAATTGTAATATTATTCAATGTAGCCGCCTTCAGTGGCAAGCATGCGCTCTAGACGAGACCCGAAGGAAGGCCTCGTATATGTTGCGGACGGAGTCCTTCCTCATACTGACCCTGGGTCAGTATGAGGAAAGACTTCGGTCAGTGACCCACACGCGGTTGGGGAAGGACTTCATCTCGTCTTCGTTGTTGTGTTAGACCTTGTAGGCCTTGCCCTCGACATGCGCCCACACGCTGTAGTCGAGGGGGATTGAGGTTGGGCGACTGGGGCAGCCAAAATTCCTTCGATCAGAAGTTCATGTTCGACCCCAACCACTCTTGCATGGCCTTGGCCGTGTGGGCTGGGGCACCGCCCTGTTGAAAGACGTAGTCTGCCTTCTTCAGGATCTTTCTTACCCAAGGTAGGACTTTATTGGCCAAGATGTCCCTGCAATCGGCCGCGGCGAGCCTGTAACCAGTCGCGAACCACACCGGCGGTATCTTCTCCTCCTTCGAAGCCACAACGGAGAGCATCATCACGGAGGCCGAGCGCTTGGTCATGGACACGTAGCGGACAGTCGTTCTGTTGCTTCTTGATGACCGGATCGACCGTGAAGGTTTTTTTTTATTTTAAAAATGAGAATTCGATTGCCATGATTCTTCAAGTGTTTGAGAAGACCACGGAAGCGCTCTCGACGTTGTTCACGCATACGGTCGGTAAACAGAGGCCTTTCCACGCACCTCAAGTTCTTGCCGCTCTCTTCCTTGACGGCGCTGGACACCGTGGCAACCGAGATGTTGTTGTTCTTCTTCGGGAGCTCTGACATTTTAAGCTCGGAGCTGTTTCGAAAGCCTTTCTCACAGGCAAACGGTTGAAAATTTGATGTTTGCCTAAACTAGGTAAATCTTTGAGGTCTTGCCTGTTCTTGTGCCTCTCCACGACTCCGTGGATGGTCACCTGGCTGACATTGGACCGCTTGGCGATGTCGGACTTGTTGAGGCCCCCCGCGCAGAAGAGCAGATATAAGTTTGTTTGACGGAACCTTTTTCTATCACACACGTAAACCTCTCGAAAGATAAAAAAACAACCCCCGAGTGTATCAGAACCATTGCAAAACCCGGTATACATGTGATTGCATTTTAAGAGCAGAAGTGGCATTGTCAGTCAATCTTTTCTCTGATTGGTCACATATACAACTTGAATTAAAAATATTCTTTATGGGAGCAACTAATTTGCTTTAGTTATTTAAGCCAAACAAAAGTTTTGGAGCTGATTTTCTTTGATATACTTACTTTACTTATTGTTTGACTCCCTTCCTCTCTCCAGCGAGGCGGTCGGCCCCTAGAAACGGCACAACATCCCCCTGGCTGGTCCACAGGTCCCTTAGTGATGTGATAGAATGTGCGTTGCGTGCGAGTGTGAGATTAGGGCAATCGATGAAGTGTTTTGTGTCTTCTGGGACTTAATTGTGCCTAGTGCATGTTGGTGTTTGTGCGAGATTTATTGTTTATATTGTTGTAGTATGGTTGAGTGTCTAGTTCTGTTTTCCGTGGAGGAATTTCTCTAAGGAGTGGATTTGTGGTGGCTGTTCTTTTAAGATATAGTTATGAGCGGCAGGGCAGTGCGTAGGTGTTCGCGAGTGTAGAGTATGTAGATATGTTTTATTAAGGTGTGGTTTGGGATAGGTGGGGGGAAGATTATTGAGCTTAGCTTGGAAGTAGAGTGCTAAGAATATCTTTTTTGTTTGGCTTGTGGTAATGGTGTTGTGAGGTGGTGGTTGGGGTTGGTTGGTTTTTGTGTTCTGCAGAAGTGTTGGGTTCGTATCATGTCTAGGTGTACTTTGGTGGGTAATATGTTTGTTTCAGCATGGATTGGTGTGGTTTGGGGGCATCCTGAGATCACTCTGAGTGAGTTGTTTTGTGTAGTTTGGAGCTGTTTGGAGTGGGTGATTTTGAGTGTCGGCTGTCAGGCTGGTTCAGCGTAGTTTAAGGTGGTTCGTATGAATTGCTTGTATAGTGTGGTGAGGGAGTCCTTCTGTTGCCAAAAGGTAGTGTTGGCTAGTGTTTTGAAGGCGTTAATTTTCTTTGTAGCTATGTTTTTTATCTTAGTCGTGTGTGCTTTGTAGGTCATGCGGGTGTTTTTTTAGGGAGAGTGCTTGTCCATTTAGTTTAATTGTGGGGTGTTTGTTTGATTTATGGTTGGTTGTTGGGGTTGAATAATGTTATTGGTGATTTTGCTTCGGATGCTGTTATCCGCTTTTGTGTGAGTCATTGTCTCATTGTGTTAATGTATTTGGGGGGTGTTCTGATAGTGGTGGCGATGTTGTGATGTTGTGCCGTGATTCAGATGCACCTGCGTAGGTGTTTATGCGGATGATTGGTGATTAAGGTTGTGGTATGTCGTGAGCGAAGAGGTTGAAGAGTAGGGGAGAGATAATGGCTCATTGGGAAACTCCGTTGTGGATTTGTTTAATGTGTGATTTGTAGGCTTGCCAAATATAAAATTTGTGGGACATTTTTTGTCGTAGTTTGTGAGGTCTGTGTTTAGTATCTTGTGTGATAAGATGTGTTTGGGTACTCTGTCGAAGGCTTTGCTTATATCAATTGCTGTGAGGATGGTGCGAGTAGTGGGGCATTGTTCGTTGAAGCCATCTAGGATGTTTTGTGTGAGGTTGGTTAGGAGGGTTGTGGTGGAGTGGTCTTTTCTGAAGCAACGTTGTGTTGGTGAGAGGGTATGTTTGTGGTGTGTAAGAGTTTTTCTAATGTTTTAGATAGGGTGCATAGGAGTGAGATGGGTTAGTAGGAGTTTGGTTGTGTTGGTAGCTTGCCTGGTTTGAGAATAGGGATTATATGTAGTGAGGTTGATATTGCCTAGTTACTTGAGGTGGATATTTGATATGTTCTCCCGGCACTCGATTTTCTTATCCGGGGATTCCCTGGGAGATCCGGGATAAGAGAAATGACAGGAATCCAGAAACTCCTACTTGTAACACGCGTGTCCAGGGACTTTCCGCCCACCCTGCAGGTTCTAGCCCATCACTAGCTCAGAAAATATTAAACGGATTTACAGGGTGATCCAGGGCGATGAGACCCCAAAGAAAACCCTATAACTCTTAAAAAATTAGTTAAAAAAAAAACCTTACACATGAATCAAAAGAAGATAGTTTCAAGTTTAAGACTAGTAGAGACTAAATAGGCCTTAAAATAGACTTGCACGGACTACTAGGCTTTCAATATGACTTCATGAACTGTAGCTCAGGTTTTTTTTTATAACAGCAATATTATAAACATGTAAGTTTTTTAAAAAATATTTGGTAATAAACTTGTAACTCTACTATTTCGAATAGTATATAGTTTTAGGAAATAAATAAAATATTAAGAATATATGGGATATTTTTTTTTTAAAATGATAAGAAACTTTTAACTCTACTATTTCGAATAGTATATAGTTTTTTATGAAATAAATAAAATATTAAGAATATATGGGATTTTCTTATGGGTCACATCCATCTCCATTTATTAAAATGCCTATTTTTTCTTACTGGGGATCTACGGTTTAACGTGAATTGCGAACTACGGTTAGCCGTAGATAACTCTCATAAACGGATATAAACAAACAATTCAATCACATAACGAAATCCTCGAGCTCTGTAAATTTTTAATACATACTATTTTTGCGAGGGCGTAAATGCATCTTGTAACTCGTGGAATGTGCCTTAAATGGAGCAGATCTTCTGGATAGAATAGCTTGCCTTTGTGTACGCCATAAGCCTCCGCCTGAGTTAGGAAGTTTGAGATATTCTTTTGTTTACTTCTCGATCCTTCCCAAGTAATATTTTCTTCCGGAATGCAACCCGGTTTTATCCGGTTCATAAGCCTACAAATAATAGCAATTGATGAATAGAAAAATACCTTGTTCTCTGACGCAAGCCTATCAAAAACATATATTCAATTAACTCTATCTATATCAACATATGAGAGAAGTGATTCTCAGCCTTTTTTCCAGTATTCACACTTTGGGGAGAAAGTCATTTCCTCCTTTCCAAGACTAACTCAAAGGGCACGGTGAAAATTATAATATGATGACTATAAATGCAATATTGCATAGTTAAAAAGTAAAATGTTTATTTTTAATTTAATTTGCGGCATCCTTTTGTGTGATGTCCATTGGATTTTGCACAATTTGTAAATTGTATTTCAAGAAGAGTCAATATTCCGACACATCTGCCAATCGGTGGTCCCAATTTCCCGTCTACCCACCGTCCGGAAGATCCCCTCATGGTTCAGAACCCCTGCGTTAAGGATAAAACCTAGATAGACCTTGGGAAAACAGGAAAGTACTAAAATAACAAGAATAATTAATATATTTTCACACTAAAGCCTTGTGCCAATTAAGTTCTATATGAAATAGATACATTTAACTGCTATATATATTTTTTTTCTACAAAAGAGAAACAGAAAGAATATTAAAAACATTCCATTTGTTTAATAGATATTTCTTTTAACGAAATTTAGATTAAAAGACACCAATTATGTTAACATCAATTCACTGACTACCAAACATATATTAATCAGCTCCACTGCGACCACACGAACATATTTGACCTTCAACCAGTGGCGGTGCTAGCCTATATGGTGCCCTGTGCGAAATCCCCTTTCAGCACCCTCTCACCCTTCAGAATGAGACCCACCTTTAACATATAGATCTATCAGGCAAATGGCTTCGCGGGAGCTTGCGCTTCGCTGCTAAGATTAAAATTTTAAATCTAAAAAAAATCAGCCATGGTTAAATTTTTATAAATTTTCTAAACTTCGCCAATTATAATAATTTTAAAAAGGAATTCTAAACTAAATTTCCCCCCTTTCAAAATATCACGTTGCTAAAATACAGTTATAGAAGAAGATATATAAAAATTTATTTTCTGAACTTCACCATTTGTAATTCTTTGGATTTTAAAAAATTCACAAAATTTCGATACTTATATTTATTTCTGAACTTCACCATTTTGTATTTTTGATATTATAAAAGAATTATTAGAAATAACTTTGATAAAAAAACATAAGTCATAACCAAACTAAGATGAAATTATTATTCAAATACTAAAAAAATCCCATTCTTAAATTATAGTTACTGATGATGATGAAGTGATGATGATGAAAAATGTATAAATAAGCATTCCAACAATTATATACAAACAAACTTGTTTATTAAGTGTATGGTCTTAACATTTAAAACTACACGCTCAAACACATAGTTGGTTTGGATACTTTCCGTTTCCAGTGAATACCTGTGGGGGGATGGGGGAACTTGTGTCACCCTGGTGAGATGCTCGAGACATATTATGAAAGACAGTAGAGTGTCCACCCTTGTTACTGGGGGCGCTCGCTTTTTTGAAACCTCGGCAATCCACGCCGCCCTCGGCTTGATGCCACCCTGGGCGGCTGCTCATATTGGCCTACCTTAATCTGGCCCTGCCTTCAACCCTGGTTTAGCCTATTCGATGGATAATAATGTTTCATCAACGATCATTCAAACCCTTCTACATTTTTTATCAGTATAAACCAAGATGTTACCTACTTGCACAAGATGCAGCCATCTTTGAGGAAGAACTCATAATCCACCCTGGCAGGTTCATCAATCATATTGTAAATCCATATAAGAATGTCTTTCTCTTTGATGTCATCTCTCTATAGTAAACAGCGAGGGATGATGTTGTGGGAGAGAAGGAAAATTACAAAAAAAAAATGTTAATTGTCTCCATGATTATCATCATCAGAGAACTTATGTAACTCGGTGGGTGAAAGCAATTTTAGATGTAACTAGGCGATTTATATATTTTTTTTTGCCTTTTCTTCAGGGGAATTAAAGGATTTTTTTATATTGAATTATATTGACTTTGAATTTCGATTTCTTATTTTAGATGTAAACAAAAAAATAATTGAATTGAATAGCAATTGCATAACCTGTTTACAGGTTACAGTATAGCCCGTAGATAAATATTGATATAAATCGTTTGGAACGTAAGCAAAATATGTTAAAAGATTAATTAAAGTTATTAATTGCAAATTGGGAATTAAGAGTTAAAATATAATATATGTACAATGATTATTTCAACAACAATTTATTTAGTGAATATAAAAAAATATGATACATTTTTAGCATGCATGAAAGCCTATCACTAAGAAAAAATGGTAAAACGTAAAATTTGCGCTTAAACAAAATTTCGTTGTTTGTATTTTAAATGTTAAAACTAATTAAACAAGGATTGTCATAAGATTATTAATGGCTAAATATCCCTATGTGAGGCGACAAGCAAGTTAACACGCTATGAGTTTTAAATTCCTCCCTCTCTACTCTCCCCGTCAAGCAAACTAAAAATATAGAACTGCATTTAAAACAAGAGCTGGCATCGCTAAAATAAATCTTCTATAAATTATTTCACGTGCCTTTCTGACTCATCGTTAAAATAAAGCTCAACTTATTTTTACAGAGAGCGGGGTTTGGGGCTGGGGGTCGGTTAGTTAAGCCATGATTCTGTTTGGGGAATAATCTTATTTTGTAATGGTTGGTTGAAATACAAATTTATACGCCTCGTTCGTTTCAATCAAGTTCTCTAATTTTTATTAGCCAGCTTATGTAACTGTTTATGTGTAAGCATGTGACTATAGCCAAGAGTGTAGGGTCAAGAGTGAAATACCACCAAAATCCTCTTCAAAAGTTACGGCCCACTATTATATAAGAAAATTTGCATCTGTTGTTCTGTCAAACTCGCATAAATCCTCACATTGTCACCTATACATGTTTTATTTCCCTTCTCATGTGGCTTCTGTATATTTTTAGTCGCGTGTGACTCTATATCTCATTATACGGTCGGTCGGTCCCCGTTTTGTTTTGTTTTTGTAATAACATTGTAACTAATCGGCCGATTCTAACGAAATTCGAAACTATTATGTTGTTTTACATTCTCTTTCGAATGGTAGTCTTTGAATTATTGAAGGTTTTTGGTGGTCGTAGTCATAAATCAGAATAAGTGAGAGCACGCGACATTTTGGTCAGCAGACCTTGTTTTATCTATAAATATAGTTGAAGTCTGTATGTCAACGTAAGGAGCAAAACCATTAATATGCATCACTCTGCACGTGCCACATTCGCCATCACTTTTGAAATTCAGTGACACTGCATCACAGAGGTAGCAAACGCAGATGCATCTAAAATGACGTCATATATTTAACTCGGTAATCTGTTCTGAACTGCTCTTAAAATGACCTTTTGACATGACGTCACGCATCCAATACCTACTCTCTGCCTTTGTCACACTTTCTGCACCCAAGGTTGAATCTAGATTAATGAAAAGAGAGAATTCAGAACAAAACCTGATAAAGAGGTAGGTGGGGGAGGGGGACTCAATACTCTTTCCCCTCTAAAACTCAGGTGCCTTGAATGTTAAAAATAAGGAAAAACGTGTTTATTTTAATAATTGAGGGGAACAAGGAAAGTGATATAAATAACGATGATCACTGTGCAGTGAAAAAGGGAGGGGGGAGGGACATAAGGATAAAGAAAATCGGCAAATGGAAGGAACGGTACCCCTCTCCTCCAAAATAACAATAACAAGCTCCTTCGACTAAATCTGGGGTAGGAAGGGCGCATTATAAACCAGGAACAAATTCGTACCGATGGCGTAGTCTCTAAAAAAGTACGAATATGAGCCCTAACGAGGGGAAACAAGGGGGTAAAAACAAAACGAATACGAGAAATAAGAAAAATGTGGTATTCCTGAATGACAACTCTCACAGCAGGCGTTGCCTTAGAACAGGAAGAGGCAACCTGCGCCACGGGCCTACCCGCTCGTCACTTTGCAATTGTTGCCATTTATCTCAATAATTTTAATTTCAATGCAACAAGCCGAGCCTGCGGTACTTATCCTTACAGGTAGAACGTGCACTTCGCAACAGACAAAGGTCTGTGTCCTGCGATCCATAAGGCTCTGGCAACGGGGTTTGGTCTGGGGGGGGGGTTGAGGGGGGGTTCCAGTACCGGTCTCCTCGGCCTGTTTTTACGCGACTTTATAAATTACTAAATATGTCGGTCCGTCGGATGGTAACCGTTTTAGTTTTTAGATGTTTTGGGAAAGTTTGGAAGGTTGTGAGGTTAGATGATATGTTCGTTAATTGATAATACATTTGTTGTTTTTTTGAATTATTGAAATAATTGAGAGCACGCGACTTAGGTTTATTGATCTTGTTTCTCAAATAGGGGTAAAAAAAAACCAGTCCCGAAACAACTTCTCTCTTTGGGATTGGAAATGGACGCTTCTCATATTTTTCCCAAAGGGAGAAATCCGTCCTCTTAATTTTAAAGGGACCAGTATCTATTCTCTCGTCCTGAAGGCAAAATCAAATCTTTTAGGGGATTATTTTGGTGAAATACGAAAAAGAGCCTCTAATAATTGGCTCTCGGTCTTTTTTGACGCATAAACATTTTTTAACCCGAAAAAAAACAGGAAAAATCCTGAAAAGTCCACAATGTGATGGATTACGACTTTGACATCCATAAAGTGTGATCGGCTCACGTCAACGCCACAAAACTACCCGTCCCTCTCACCTCATTCATACACTACTAAACACAAGACCATTTTGACCCCGCCAAATTGGCCCTTCCTAGGCGCTGCTATGTGGTGTACCACCTCGTCCCGTCAGGGTTCATCCATGGATAGGACCCCAAGCGCGCTCCCTCACAACCACCCCCATGGATACCTATCATCCACAATATCATTCACTTCCTCCTCGGTCAGCCATGTCTCTCCCAAACATTCATTCCTATAATCAACCCCTCTTTTACGCGGTCTTCCAACCCCTTCTCACACCCTAACATCCCCCTCCCCTGCATATTCTCGTCACAAATCAATTTCCACCCAATCAATCATCTTCTTACATGTCCATAACACATCAGAACACTTTCATTCAACCTTCATACCGTAAACAGATACTACCGAGTCTTCCCTCACTTTATCACCTTCCGCACACAATTGAACTCCTCTCAGCCTAGAATAGTGCTTTTCAACCGGGACGCCGCGACACCGTAAGGTGCCACAATAGCCAAATAAGGATGCCGAGGGAGTGACCAAAAAATCATTTTTAAGTTGCCTAAATTGCAAAAAAAAATATGTAATTCAAACATTTATATAATAAAACTAGGAAATGGCTTCGCCACTTCCCACCACGGGGGGAGCTTGCGCTTCGCTACTAAGATTAAAATTTAAAATCTAAAAAAAGCAGCATGGTTAAATTATGTTTAAATTTTTATGAATTTTCTGAACTTCGCCAATTATAATAATTTTAAAAAGGAACTCTAAACTAAATTTCTCCTCTTTCAAAATATCACGTTGATAAAATATAGTTATAGAAGAAGATATATAAAAATAAATTTTCTGAACTTCACCATTTGTAATTCTTTGGGTTTTAAAAAATTTCACAAAATTTCGATACTTATATTTATTTCTGAACTCCACCATTTTGGGAGAGGATATTATAAAAGAATTATTAGAAATAACTGATAAAAAAACATAAGTCATAACCAAACTAAGATGAAATTATTATTGAAATACTAAAAAAAAATCCCCTTCTTAAATTATAGTTAGTGAAATCTTAACGACACTTGAAAGAAATTTGGAACTCCATTATATGCAATGTAGATAAAAAAAAGAAAGATTGCAGACAGTGAAGGAAGAAATGAGAGTTGCCTTCTCAACAAAACAGCCCAATATTAAAGAATTATGTTATAATCATAAAGCTTAAATTTCCCATTAAACTTTTAAAGGTAAAATTTATTTATTTTCAAATTAGGTTAAATGTCAATCGCGGTTAATTTTGAAGCGTCTTCCACGTAATTATGTATTTAGACTTAAATTATATTATAATGGAGTGCCACGGCTGCTTCCAGATGACAATTAGGGTGCTACTATCATAAAAAGTCTGAAAACCACTGCCTTAGACTGTTCCTTCTACCTTACATACCATAACCTCCTTCCCATACACCAACGTTTGCACCTGCCTTCTCTCACGCAGTTTCCTGGCACATTCCACATTCAAACCCTTACCATCAGTACCCCTGTCTTTCGCGCATTCCAGACACTTAAAACTCCACATTAATTCAAAGGTGAGATCCCATACTCAGACATCCCACACACCACCCCCATTCTCACCCCCCAAATACTACTTCGCATCCGAACGAGCGATTTTCGACTCTTTCCAGTTATCAGTTTTCTTCTTCTCTATCGTCTTTCTCTTTGCCTTTCTCTTTCTCCTCCACGCCACTCCTGTCCTTCGGCATCGCCAACCCCTTCGAATCCTCGAGGGAGGGGGAGGGGGGACCCCTAACATTGGGGGTTAAGTCCTGCCATCATTCTTTTACGCCTGGCACCGCTTCGCCTCTATTCTCATCCAAGGAGGGGCGCGCCCTTCTGGCCCCAGTGCCACAGCAGGCTCGAGCCACACTGACTCTGCCTGGTCTTTATTCCTTCTAGACTTCCATTTTACCTTTTCTCAACCCTTTTCTCGCTTATTAAATCTGCCAGTAGCTAATATAGCAGGCTAGTCGCAGACCAGCCTTCGTCCATCCATGCCCGGTTGGGGACTGGAGGGGTGGGGCGGGTTCACCCCCATCTTGGTTAGAGTTGGGGTTGTGGGGTTTAACACGTCCGGGTTCTTTCTGCTCTTTTATCCTCCTAGTGTCCCAATCTTTTTAAGCCCCCACAGAGGGACACCAGGTGTAGCAAGAGGAACCTTGATGCAGCTGACATCTGGGGGATCCCCCCAGCCTCAATGCCTGCACGACGATCTGTGTCTCTGTCTTCACTTTCGCTTCACCACTACATTTGCACGTCTCTCCTTACAAACTGTGTAAGGGAGATGCCCTCGTTGGTCATTCTCTTTGCATTCGAGGGGAAAAGTTGCTTAGAAATACGAAGAGAAAACTAACGAGGGAATCTCCGTCAGGAAGTTTTGAACGAGAGATTAGTAAAAAAAAAATTAAGGAATTAAAAATTGCGTGGAATATATAACCGCAGATCCACTTGCGTGAGATGAGGTGAGGAGGGCACGTAACTCTCCATATGTCAGCTGCGTCATGAGTGTCTATGCTACCCCTGACAGTCCCTTGCGAAGGTTTCCACCAGGGTAGGTTAAGAAATAAGAGAGAAGAAAAGCGAAATAGGAGAGAAAAGGGGAGTGAATAAGGAATATAATAACTGAAAGTATGATAACGGCAATGATAATAATAAGGGCAAATTACTTCCGCAGTTCGCAACCGTTTCTATAATTAAAAACGTCTCGTCCTGTGCCAATTTCTCTCTCCCTTTTTCCTCCTCCCACGCGTCCCACGGTTCAACTCGTCCTCTCGGTGTCAAAAGAGTTAAAATCTGAAAACAAATCGCATATACACAAATCTCACCGTGTGGCGAGTCTTCTCTCTCTCTCTCTCTCTCTCTCTCTCTCTCTCTCTCTCTCTCTCTCTCTCTCTCTCTCTCTCTCCTCTCTGTGTTTCTTTCTGCTACCAGGTTGCACAGCCAATCCACCCACACTGTGTATTTTTTTCACCGCCATAATATAGGCAAGATGATGTGATGCGATGCGCATTGCCTCCAAATATACCCGTTCGCTAACTCGCAAAAGGCACAAACCCTATTCTTAAATGTTTGATTAAGTATGAATGTTGTATTTTGAAATATAGTGTATTCCGTAATGTGTTGATTGCGATGCTGGTGATGTAGAAGAAATATGGCATCGATATCGGATACCTGAATGTTAATAGAGTAAGACGTTTGTGCTGGAAAAATAATTGATAATCATTTAAGGTCTTCCCTGTCTTCGATTATCTTGAGATATTTTAAAGGCAAATGGGTCTTATATAATACAAGATTAGTAGATTTAATCTCACCAATCTTTTAGGGACTTTTCAGGAGCGTGCAGGTGCATTGTTTGGGGAGATTTTGGTGTTTTAGTCAAAACTAAGCTCAAAAGAATAACACTACGCAAGCTCAAGATAAAGTAGTGTGCAAGGGTGTTTTAATTCCCTGCAGTTTTCTCTTAAATTAGGGAAGTGTGGTTAATACTGTGGTTTATTTGCATAGCTAAGGTTTGGGACTAACTTACCTTGTGTGGTGACAAGTTCTCTGGTTCGCCAGCACAGTTAAGATCTTGCGAACTATCCATTATTAAATTAAGAGGTTGCCTAGGCTTTCTCTGGTAAGGCTTTAGTATTCGTTGGGATGGTATTGAATTTGTTTCGACTTCACCCTGGAGTTTAACCGCTGTAAAAGTACGTTTCTTGAGGGGTTGATTGAAAGGATTCTTTAAAGGATAACTTATATATGGCGAGGTGGTATACGGTTGTTGGGTAGAGTAAGGAGAAAGAGTTAAGGGTTCTGTTGTTGAATTGGTTAATTGAGATGAATTTGAAGAGGGAGGTAGGGTATTTGATTTTAAGCGAAGCGGTTGGAGCACGTTATTAGTTTGAGCCTCTGTTCTAATCTCAGATGAATGAGGAGATTGATGAAGATTTTCTTTATCTTCTGTAGCAGAAATCTCTGAGAATTGAACTGAAGATTTTCTTCTCGATTTGGAATTTCTTCTAAGCTCAGGATTTTTTTCTCTTCGTTCCACTTCTTCTATTTGATTTTGTACTACTGTAGGATGAGAAAGCCTCACAACATGGAAATTTTCGAGGGGACTTTGAGTTGCTACAGCTCTAAGGGCAGATTCATTTATATCCGAATACTGTTCGGTGCAGGAATCGAAATAGGATATTTCAGAAACGTTGGTTTCTTTCTGTTTTTCAGCGGTGTGTACAAGGACAGGTTGTGAGGAAACAATGCCTCGAGAAAGTTCGACAGAGGATGTCTTTGGGAGAATTCGAAGGGGTTCTGTGCTAGAATCTGAGTATTCTTCGCAGTAGTAATCTAAATGATTTATTTCTGCTACGTTAATAGGTTGAGCGCTGTCTTCTACCTTATGTTGCAAGGCAACGGGATGGCAATGAACAAGAACGTCGTGTAGCTCACTGCAAGATGTTTCAACTCTACTCCTTGGAAGATTAAAATATGAATCAAAAGTTTCCCAACAAGGATTATTTAAATCTGTATTTTGAGAAATCCGCAATGGAAGTGGGGCTTCCTGTTCAAGGATGACTGGGGGTAAATGTGATAGAACGTCAGAATGTTCTAGAGAAGCGGCTTTAGGAAATGTTAACTCCGAGTGTTCGTCCAGGTAATTAACTTCCGAAACGTTCAATGGTTGTAAGATTCGACTGGCGTCCTTATCCTCGGGACTCTCTTTCTCTGTGTCCTTATTTCTTTGAGAATCAAGCTTTAATTTATTTTTTTCTTCACTTTCAGTGTTAATGCCGTTTTCAAAGATTTCTACAGTAACCTTTAGCTTTCGTCTCGGCTTGGGACTTTTTAGCTTGATATTAGAAAAGTTGACCTTATTAGTGTCAGAAGATTCAGAATCACTACTGTCCGATCTTTGGATGGGTGATCTAACGTCTTTTTGGCCAAGATTCTTCGACCACTGATTTTGCTTATTAGGTAGGAAAGATTTTTGTGTGGGAGACTGCGGACTAACAGGGTCCTTCTGAACTTTACTTTCCTCACTATTTAGGAACCAGGCATCGATATTTTCTTCTAGATTATCATCAACTGAAAAACTCTCGCTATCATCATTCGTTTTATGACTGTAAGTTAAATTATTCTTATTTTTAGTTTCAACTGTATTATTATTGGGAGGAGAATCACACTCGTCTTTCTCCGACTCTGAGTCTTCTCCGAATGAATCTAGAATAGAGGGCCCAAGCTGAGAGTTAATAATCGAGTTGATGATGTGTAGAGGAAGCAAGGATGGAGCAGAAGGTGGAGCTTGGTAAACGGGAGCACCCTTATTTTTCAGAATGGGTCTTACTTTTATGTCCAAATCTGGCGGGGGAGGCTCGAACCGATGCTTAGGGGGAGTGAACTTCTTTTTTGCACGACTTTTATCCTTTCCTTTGGACTCTGATTCGCTGTCGTAATCGGGAAGAGCGAATGATACTCTTTTTTTCTTTGTTTTTGATTCTTTCGTCACTGAAAAAAAAGAAAAATAAAAATAATCACTCGGAAAAGGGTTTAATTCGTAACCAGTACCTGAGCTATGTACGAAAAATTGAAAAATTACTAATTGGTAACTAATGATTCTTAAAAATGAGCTATTGGCAAATCACATTTCGGAAAAGAAAAATTGGCAACTCAAATTGGGGAAAAAGTAGAAATAAATTGTCACCTACGAGGTAAATACTACTCAATATTTTAATAAAGAGCAGGCTTGAATCTAGTAATTTTAAAGAAGTAATAAATTCCAAGTAAACACACAACTTACACCTAAGGACTCTGCTAGAAAGGTAAAAAGAGAAAAGGACATGTTCCATACCGGGTAAAACGACCCACAAGTGTACACGAGAGATTGACTGAACGAGGAATTGATTAATGGGAATGAAATGTGAAACTGACTAGCTCTAGCAAGATGGTTAACATTGAGGGGTAGAACAGAGTAAAACGAAAGACGGGAATTATAAAAAAGGGGTAAACATGAAGATCAGCGGCGCGAACGATGGGACGCAAACTATTTCGTCCGTGTTCCAATATGTTTCACCTTTTTAGAGTAAATTTAAGGGGACTGCTCGTGAGGGGTTTATCACTGCGGGGGTACCCCCCCTACGATGATCCTGAGTTTCAATCAATTGTGGGGAAGGGGTCTGGTGGGCACAGCCCCCCAGTATATAATCATAATTGTTTATAGAATAATGTTCTAACGTTTTTATTTAACCAAACGCGCATGAATATGGATGCGCGGGTGAACGAAACATACACGCAAAAAAAAAACTTTTTCGGGCGCGCCGCCCATCTTCATGTTTACCTTAAAAAAATGCAAAGTTAAAATGGAGTGAAATAGCAAATTTCTTAAATCCTGAATATTTAGCGCAGGCGCGCAGCCACAAAACGGCCTGCGACAGTCTTGTAGTGTTTTTTTTTTTATAGTGATCCTATCTGACAGCTGCAATCGAGCGCAGGGCTGCTGAGAGTAGAAAGGTCTATAACCAGGTAAATTATTAACCAAACATCAACAAGAACAACCATAACCTGCGCAGAGGGCCAGAGCCCCTACCTCATCAGCGCGCTCGTTCACGAAAACCATTGCCTTTCCAAGAACAAGGCAAAATAGCCCTTAACGCTCTCTTTAGGTAGCTATGGTTTAAAATTCGGTCTCCGAAATAGGTAGGGAAGAAATGAGAGAAGTTGGCCAAGTGGAACGACGCTGAGCCTCCGCGTACAAGCAGTAAAGAGAATGTCATCTCCCCTGCATCGACAAAAAAGCTCTCTATAGGGGATGGGCAGAAGGTACCAGTCGCAAAGTGAAAGACCGGTTGTGGTAGACCGAATTCACCTTTCATAATAGAGTTTAGGAAGCTGATGAGTAAATATGATACCAGTAGTCAAACTTTGAGAGAATGAAGAAATAGTAAAAAAAGAGTACGATAGCCATGTCAGCACCCCGTTGCTGAAACCCAACAGAACAAAAAATCTATGGTGCGGTTACAATATATCCTAAAGGGGTGAATGTACACCTTCACGTGTCCAATGACTCGGTGCAAGTTTACCATATCTAGGCAAGCATCATTTTGGAATAAATTTGGTTCGATGTACTGTTCGTGAAGGAGACAAAAGTGCACCACCTTGGTTTTGAGCAAACAAAACCGAAACTCATACGTTTCCTCATAACGAAAGACATGGTTCAGAGGCAATCCATGTCGACGTACAAGAATCGTCTATGTAGGGGTCGTGAAGATCTACGGCTCCACAAATGTGATCCCAGATAGGGCTCTCGCACGCGTACGCGGAATCGACAATCTCGTAAGAACTTAGGTAAAGACATGATATGTAGCTACTCACGACCATAGAATATAGAGTCCATGGTACCGTATCGTATCGTGGTATCATAGGCCTCTCCCAATAAAAAAAATATCCTGGCGAAATGCTGTCCGATGGAAAGCCTCACAGATATCCCTCTCCAGCGGGAGAAGAGCATCCAGCGATGGGGGAGAACTTACGGAAATATGCTAACCTAACGTTTACCAATTCCTCTATCAATTTACAGACGCAAGGCGTTAGAAAAAATGATGGAAACCATGTGTATTGGAAGGATATCTCCCTAGTTTCAAATAGCAAGCAATGTAGTCATTCTCTAGAAATATTTGAAGTTACCCTCCGATCAGATACTTGTGAATAAAACTAACAGAAAGATCAAACCACGCTCACCTAAGTGTCCAAAGCATGGTGTATGTCATATCTTCACAAGAAACGAGAGAGAAAGTAACTCGCTTAGAGACCCAGATCATTTTAGGTGTTTCCCATCACTGAAGGTGAAGTCCATTCGGTGGCTCTCAGCAACCTTTAGTCGTGCTTGGAATGTTAAAAGAATATCCTTCCCAGCTGGGAAATGTCGCACAACTGGTTGTGAAGGATACCGCCACAGAAACATTGTCTGAGATGGTGGTCCCGCCTTCGTGGCAGAGGAGTCTTTGGTAACTCACCTCGAGTTCTTTTAACTCGCTTTCACATCTCAGCAAGATATGTCCTCCCCTTGAGTGAAGACACGTACGACCACCATGAAGAGTTGGCCAGGTGAAATTCACATAAGGTGAACTTCCATGAACAGCGCACATGGGGCATATCACTTCTCTCTTTGAGCAATCTCACACTCGGTCTATCACCAAAGAAACCGTCGGTGTGGGAAAAACATCCAGACATTCGAGGAATAGAAGCCAGAACAGGTGCGATGAGGGTGCCGGAGAAGTTAACGGCCTCATCTATCGACATAAACCTTCGACTGGGGTATGAATGCCAGTCATTTGCTCAAATGTAGACCATCGTGCTCGATCCAATGACCACCAGGGTGGCCGCTTAAGTGTCTGCGCGGATCGGCAAAACATATTTGGATGGGAAAGTGATCACATCTAGATTACCGTCTCAAAAGATCAGAACACCTATATTTCTATCACAACATCTTCTATAGCATTTTAAAGAGAAAATCCAAGTTTTCCAAAATTGGTCTAAGATAACCTACAGGTATAAACTACGTAAATTTGCATAAATAAAATGAATGTTATCAGCAAATAAGTATTTACTAAGAAAAAAAATGGCGTACAAAATCATCCAAACGACAGAGGAAATAAATTGTTTTTGGAATATAACAATTAAATTATCAACAAAAAACATTTGTACAAGTTATGATTAATTAGTATTAAGTGTAGAGATTTTTATTATCGACGCCTCTTTGGCATTTCCTGCCACAGGAACGAACTAACTGTTGACACTCTCACGCAGTAATTTTGCTCCATTCATTTTAAAGAATTTACGAGAGTTCTTTAAATGTTTTGGGATTCCTTGCTTTAGACCTCTCTGAGTGTCTTCCTAAAAAATGACCTGGGATTGAAACCCGGACTCTGTGCAGGCAAGTTCATAACAGTGATGTGACTGTCGTCCTGGAAAGTCTTCGCCGACTTGGCCTTGTGGCAGGAGTCGTTATCCAACATGGAAATTGCAGGTTGAGCTTCGGAGTCTTGAGATGGGGGTAAGCATGCTGTCGCAGCAATTTATTATACAATTTTGCATTCATTGTGCCCCATGGTCTCCCGATATCACGCTCAGACCATGAAAGCTCTCTTTTTAGGGCAATTGACAGACAATATTTCGCTTGCTATGCGAAAAACTATTTGCATACCATCTAATCAGTACTGTAGATAGAGGGGAGTAGGAAATTCTATGAATATATTTATATTTGTGTAAACAAAAAAATAATAATAGCGTAGGCGAGTTGCGAACAGCTTCCCGCGTCGCTGGACCACTGTTAGCCAGCGGCGAATCCACTCCGCTATCCTGAGTCTCAAAAAAGACTCATTCAAACGAAGCTTTTAAGCCACTCGCCTGCACTTCTCGTACGCTATAGGACAAATTGAACTGAAGTGGCCATTGATCATCCGTGACGTGTTATTGGCGAATGAAATATAAGCTTTCTTGTTCCTCAGACTGATCTATGGCTTGATCATGGATGTGCGAGCGTGAAGATTGTCTTCCTCTAGCCGACGTGACACAGTCTGCTTGGAGATATTGATGACCAAAATCTCTTGATAAACTGTTACAGTCATCTAGAAACAGTCCTCCTTTACAATTCATGTAATGGCTCGGTCTTCCCTTTTTGGGGGTCTTCCTTAGGCTATCTGTTGATTTACCAGCATTAAGTAAACCTGTTTTGTCCTACGGTGACAAAATATTATTGAATGCACTTTTAAAGCGCTTGACAGTCTCTACAATGGCTCCAATTTAAATACCATCTTGGTGGCGCAGTTTTACGATCAGGTCGCTGACAGAGATAGGTGTGACAGATATCATTGCCATGTTACCTTGGGAACAACTAACAAGATTATGACCTAACGTACAAGAGATTGAACTGGTTATTTTTTATGTAAACAATGTCGGTTTCCCGGTTGCCTCTATACGAAACCTAATCGTTCCATCATTTTTGATACTTCATTTTTTCCTTTAAATTATTTATCTGCTGATTGCTTTTTTCTAATTCATCCAAATTTGTATAACCTTAACACACGCGTAGCTTCTACTTATAGATCCTCCTACATCAATTTTGGAAACCTTGGAGTTTCTCAGACAAAGATTTTAGAAGATGCGCTGGAAATACAGGCATTTTGATCTTCTTGGACGGTAATGTAAGATTCGGTAAATAAAGCAGTTCTAGGACAATGGTGCTTTAATTCTTCCACATTAAGGACACTGATTCCCAGCTCTTTTACCAGTTCCGTTTGGTCCCGGCCTATGGGATTGCCCGTATAGTTCTCCCAAGGGTGTCTACCGTCCAGGTCGCTCAGAAAGAGAGAAGGCTTCGGAAGCCATCTTACGGCACTGCAAATTTCCACCTTTTCGAAGCTGGCTGACTATGGATAGTATCAGGTTAGAACGAAAGTAATCTTCGATTTTCTAGAATCAAGGTTTAGATACTATTTATTAAAGTAGTGTTTCTTGTTACCGCATAGGAATTCGACAATGAGTAATTTGTACCCTTTTCTTTCAGATTATAAAAATATTATTCATAATCTTCTCCGGTATTCACCCATATTTTCTCTTATCTGAAGATTGGATTAAACATGTTTTACTCTATGAGTCTCATGAATGTGTCAATGCAAGTACAGCGGCAAAATCTACTCCGAGGACTTATTGGGATGATGCAGGAGATGGTTTTCCCGTTTACAAAGTAGGGAGGGATTTCAGTCTAAAAGACGGACCAAAAGAATTTAATTCCGAAAAATTGGAAGCTGTTGTCACAGTAAATCCTGCTACAACTTCTAGGGAACTCGTCTAACAATTTAATGTAACCCATACGACTGTCCTACGCCAAATAAAAAGGATTGGATAGGTTCCAGTAATTGGAAAATGGGTCCCGCACGAACTGTTCACGCGAATCTGCAACAGCGTGTTGCTTGATGTGAGTCATTGCTTTCACGACACCTTCCGGCACTATTTTTGTGCAAGATTGTTACTGGTGATGAGAAGTGGATCCTTGTTACTGGTGATTGGAAGTGGATCCTTGTTACTGGTGATGAGAAGTGGATCTTTTATAATAACGCTAAACGAGGCCGTTTGTGGCTCAGTCAAGGAAGCAGAATTTCTCGAAAACTGAGAGGAGGGATTCGTCCAAAATAAGATAATGTTTATTGTATCGTGGGATATTGAAGGAATTGTCCATTACGAACTGTTAGACAACAATCGAAAAATTAATGCTAATCTCTTCTGCAATCAACTTCGTCGTTTGAATGCCGATTTGGGCCAAAGGCGAGCCACTTTAGTTAAAAGACGGGGTGTCATTATCCTTCACGATAATGCCCGTCCTCACACAGCTCAAATGACCAAAGATCTCTTGAAGGAGCTCGAGTGGGACATATTGCTTCATCCTCCATATTCTTATGACCTTGCTCCTTCTGATTATCACTTGATTTAGAGATTCCAGAACAATTTGGATGATCTTGGTTGATATCAAGAGAAGAGGATGATAACGAATTGGATTCATATTTTGCATTTAAACCTATAGAATTTACAAGCATGGTATTTATAAGCTTGTTGGCAGACGGAATGAAGTTTTAGAAAACAATGGAGGTGTTGTTTATGAATAAATATTTCCATTAGCCATAAGTTTTTTATGTTTAATATATACCGTAAAATTGGACATTACTTTCGTTCCAACATGTTTAATGGATACAAAAGAAAATCTTCTGCTATCGTTTGAATGGATGTATTTAAAATTACGCACTCTCTGCCAGCCTAAATTTCATTCCGTGGATGGGGGATCGCGAAACCATTGTATCCCACAAGGGTGGGCAGAGGCAAAGCGCCCAGCCTGCTCTTCCAAAGGCAAGCAGTTAAGGAGAAAAATGAGGAAACGAGCTTGCCCAACTCATCCCAATTAACACAGAGTCCGTGGGAATTCCGTTGAAGGAAACTGCCCCCAGACCTCCTTGGAAATGGCAGTCGACGCCTTCTTTGAGGCTGTAGACAGGTCCCAGAGGCGCCTTTCGATCGTATGCCTCTTGAAAGGGATCCATTCCTGTTCCCTGCTGCCTTCGGAATCGGAAAAACCTTCTCCTATTCCTTATACTGGTTAAAGAGTCCCTCGAAAGATGGAGAACTCCATGCTAGAAATGGAGCCGCTTTGGGGGATACCCAAAGAAAAGATAATGAAGGACGCCCGCTTACCGTGATGCAGATTCTTATGTTTTATCTTCGAAATCGGGCATGGAGATTCCTTTTATAACTCAGGTTACAAACACAACGCCCAACCTTGGTGGCCAATATCGAGCGAGCAAAGAGGATACCTGTTCGAACTACTCGGTACCATTGAAGATCATCTTTCCCAACCGGTGGCCCAACATTCCGCAGTATATTGAGCCATTTAGGCATAAAAGAATATATACAGATAATGGCCGTAGGGGCTTGTGTAGAGAATACATTTATTTTAATTCCCGCCACAGGAGCCTAGAGGAAGAGGCTGACCCTCCCCCCCCTCTCTCTCTGCTCCAACCAGGAATGAACCGACTAAATTGTGATGGCTATAATTGATGTGAACAATACGGGAGAGGTAATCAATGTTTTCAAAACAGGGAAATCGCAGATGGTTGCTCTATGTTAGACAAATATGAAAAGGAATAAAGAATTTGTGTGAAATGGAGTGCGATCAGGTTGGTAGTGGCAAAAAAAGTGTGGCTATGCTTTTGAGTGAGGAGTGGAATGATACAATGGTTGAGAATCAAGAGTTAAAATGTGCGTGTTTGTAGTTTGTGGACCCTGAAACGATAGAATGAATTGGGACAAATAAAAAGAGTTAGGTTGAGTGGTGGATTGAATTGGCTATCGATTGAGGTTGTAGGATATATGAATGGACGAATAGGTGTCAGAATGCGAGAGTGGATAATGAAACGTTTGCTACAGCTGGAGAGGATAAAAATAGAGATTTTGGTAGGATTCTCTGCCGAAAGAAACGTATAGTAAACACTCTTTCAGCACAAAGGTGTGCATAAATACACATGGGTTGGGCAAAAAGAAGTTAAGTGTATGTTTGACCTGTGCCTAGTAAGAAAGACTGTTCTGCGGGACGTATTTGGTGGGAAACCTTTAAGTTGTATCAGAGTGCTGCATGATGACATGATTGTGCTGTGTACCGAATAGATAATCAGAGAGAAAGTGTAGAGTGTATGAAAATGTTTGAGATTAGAAGACGAGATAAGTAAAAATGTGGAACAAATTTAAAGAAGCGGTAGTAGGTAGTGCAAAGACTGTGTATGGGTGTGCTAGAATTCGAAATAGGAAGCAAAATGATGAATGGTGGCATGACAATGTGCAATGCGTAGTGTAAATCAAAAGGAGGGGTACTTGTAAATGCTTAACTGTGCAGATGAAAATGTCAGAGAGATGCAGTTGAAATGCATGCAAGGAGATGAAAGTGAAACTAGTGAACGAACATAATATGAAAGGAGCAAATGAAGCGTTTGAACGAAGGATGAATGAGGATCCCGATGGGAACAGGAAGCTATTCTGGAAGGAAGTGAGAAAGAAGGGTGAACAACTGAGAGAGGAATACCTGTGACATCACTGGCAAGAATGGTAGGTTACTTGCGAGGAATGGAGTTAAAATTAGTTGGCAAGAATACTTTGATGTGAGTTGTATAACATAGGAAGAAATAGGATGTTGTATTCGGAAGTGCAATAGATAAGCACTCAAGAAGTTGTTAGTGTTGTGAGAGGTTTGAAAAATAGGAAGGCACCTGGATAGATGAGGTACTTGATGAGTTGATAAAGAGTAGTGTTAATTGTGTTATCGAGTGAATCTGGTGGTTGTGTTGTAAGGCACTTGAAAGTGAAAGAGTGCCTAACGCCAGGAAGAGTGCAGCAACAGTGCTGTTGTGTCAGGGTACATGGGAGAAAGGAGAATGCAAGAACTACAGGATGATAAGTCTGTTGAATGGTATATATAAAGCGTTTGCTACAATTCTGATTGAGTGTATGAGAGGATAACTGAGAGATTGACATGGGATGAACGAGGGTGGTTTAAAGCGTGTAGAGTTGGGGTGGGGTGTCTTAAGTACTTGCATTGAAACTCCTAGATGAATAGACGAGGGATAAGCGGTGTAAAGTCTATTCCGCAGAGGGTTTATGGTCGTGTAGATGGAGAAGTAGTATGGTTGGTGCTAAGAATGTATTGAGTGAATGGTAAACTATTGGGTGGTGTAAAAAGTATATATGTAAGAATAACGTATGTCTTACTTTCAGCACCACGTATACCCCTCGTTTCACACATTGACGCGGTTTAGCCGGCGTGACTAGACGCGGTACGCGACAACCCCGCCCAATACCGTCATTGTTTTTTGAGCTTTAGGGATAACCCACTCCTAGGCACGGCTTCCAATATCAGCGGTCCCCTATCCGGGTGTGGTCATCTTATAAGATACGCACTGAGAGAGGGGTGTTATAATTTTCAGGGCAAAATTCCGACCATTGCAAGATGACTTTCCGCAAAGCCGAATATAATACTTAGCAGTATATGTACGCCATACAACTTACACAAAGAACCCATAGCCATTTCCTGCAGTGATCATATCGGGATAGTAGTTATAATAAAATCCGATACAGGTCCCAAGGAGGAGAAGCTATGCGCAGACAAACTGGGAAAAATACGAGTCATTGAAGACATATAGACTAACCCTTCTAGTAAGAGGGAACAAAATCGAAATGGATAAAGAACTAGAAATGATTACCTGGAAACTTTTAGAAGCGGATACGAAAAACGTCCCATAGGCAACAAAAATGAAAAAGAAAGCAAGGATAATAAGGGAGACATATGATCGAATTAGGTAACGAGGCACAGAGCCAAAAATCTACAGGAAATTACGACTGAAAAGCGAAATGCTTATATTCATTGAGAAAGAACATAGAGAAGAATGGGAAGAATTAATTGACAAAGTGGAAGAAGAAAAACCGTGAGAAGAACATGTAGATAAAAAAAAACAGAATAAGAGGAAGACCAAAAAGAGAAACCTACAAGATAGAAGATAAGAATAGAGAGCCTATCGACGATAAAGAAACGAACGAGCAGAGACTCCTGGACCATACGGGAGGGAATCTCCACAGTAACACCGGAGGACAACCTCGGGAACAACCTCCGGAGGAGTGTATCTAGGAAACAACAAGCACAGGATAAACCCGAAGCATATAACAGAAGAATCTAGAGAACATATGGGCACTGGTGCAACAATTACCAAGGAATAAATAGTGAGCGTGATTCACTAGTTCAAGGAAAAAAATAAAATGGTCCATCAGGACTGACAAAAGCACCAAATAATATAATAGCTGCTATAACTAGACTGTTTGAAGCCTGCCTAATTCTAATATATTTTCAAGGCGGATATAAAACAGCTAAAATGATATTCATTCCAAAGACGGGTAATCCACCGAACAGAGTGACGAGTTACAGACCAATCTCGTTACTTAATTTCCTTGGTAAAGTCTTAGAAAAAAATAATGAACAGAAGACTAATACAATATTTAGAAGAAAAATAACCGTTTAAAAAATATCAATTTGTTTTAAGAAAAAATCAAGACACGACAATGGCACTAGCAATAATAACAGTGAAGATCGCCAAAGGACCGAAGGGCTAATTTATAAGATTTTATTGATAGATATGAACAACAACTTGCACTGCTTACTCTGCAACTATGTACAAAATAGATCAGAAGACCTAGATTTAGAAGGATATAAGGGTCCAATCTTACAACAGGGCTAGAGTACCGCAGGGATTATGTCTTATCCCGACATTCTACTTATTGTATACTGCAGATATCCCTACACTCCAATCATCAAATGTTATTATCAAAATCAGTGCTCCATTCGACAAACGTTCCGCGAATTACGTGGTTTCTATCCTCGCCACAGCGACGAGGCCCATTTTTGGATGAATGGATTTGTGAACAAGCAAAATTGTCGGATTTGGGACGAAAACAATCCACATGAGATACACCAGCACCAATTGCATCCCAACAAAGTCACTGTTTGGTGCGGATTTTCGCCTAACGGAATCATCGGTCCGTATTTTTTTGAGAACGAAGATGGGATTGCCATAACCGTCAACGGCGAGACTTACATATCGATGATAAGCAACTTCTTGTGGCCTCAACTGGATTATATGCCTGATATGGATACTGACGACATGTGGCTCCAACACGAAGGCACTACGTGCCACACTGCGCACGCTACGATAGACATTTTGCACCAGCGATTTCAGGGCAGAGTCATCTCGCGCTGTGGCGACGTCAACTGGCCACCGAGATTATGCGATTTAACGCCATTAGGCGTTAAATCGCAGGTCTATGCGAATAATCCGCAAACAGTTGATGTCCTCAGAGTTAACATAACGAACACCATCCAGCAAATTCAGCCAGATTTATGCGACAAAGTCATCGAAAATTGGGCCTCCCGAATACGTTCCACCAAGCGAAGCCGCGGAGGGCATTTGAACGACGTCATATTCCACACTTAATGCCATAAAATGTACTTTCAAATTTAAAATAAATTGAGTGCATATATCACACACAACTTGTTTTATTTACATTTAAAAATTGAGCGACCTTATTGAAAGACCCTTTATAATGCAATGGTTTAATCTGGCCTGAATATATTGGAATTGGCGTATCAGCCAATTACATATTCATTAGAAAAAAATCACAGAAAATAAACCTACAAAAGATCTAAAACAAAGCTGTGCAGAGGAATGCGAATACAAGAGGAAGATAGCGCAGAAATTTTAGGGACTTGCATGAGAGAGCTGGCATGATGCCCCTCAACCAAGTGATGAGGAATAGTGCTAACAATATTTGGGTTAAAATTGAAGAGAATCCTCAAGACATATTTAATGCTACAACAATGGAAGAAGATACGAGGATAAACAACAGGTTCTCAAACAGTAGGAAAAAAACTCCTAACAGACGAAAGACAAATAAATATATAAATAAACAGGAAAATGAAAAGTTATGAGGATAAATAACAATCAACTCAAGAAAAAAAAGAGTAAATAGCAGCTTGAAAACCAACTGGGGACGAGGTCTCAGCCTGGAGGTACGTTACCCCCGCTTGAGAGAAAGTAAAAAGAGGACAGGCCTTACGAACTGATAAGGAGAACGGCTCGCATACATAGTCCCTGAAGACAATAGCCCATTAAAAGAACTTCTGGAATATAAAAAAGTTCATCACAACAAATGATCGAATGAGGTCAACGGACATAAATCAGAAGGGCGGAAAGGAGGAGTGTAAGTCTAGGGCCGGGACACCCACATTTGAGCAGTACAAAGAACAAAAGCTGTAGATCACCCAGATGAATCTGGGAATGTTCTCCTCTCCTACCTTCCTCACTTACACTTTGAGCAGACCAACTAGGGGCAATTTTGAAACTCCAACACTTTAAATTTTTTTCACATTTTACTTTTTCTCCTCCCACCCCCAACTCTTAAACCTATCCGGTCTCTCGCTTGTACCCTGCTGTATATCGTCCAAACTAGATCCAATGAAAGCGGGGAAGGGAGAACTTGCGGAAAGGTCGGTTTAGGATGGCTCCTTCCTGCCTCTCCAAGCCCTGATGGGACAAAGGTGGTTATGGGAGACCTAGGAGGCCGTGCTACGCCGCCTTCTCCTATCAATAAAGCTGTCATAGAACCCCCCACCCCCAGGTAGGCCAGGAACTCGTTTCTTCCTCTCATAGATGCGTTATTAGCGTAATAAATATTTATTAGGGTTGGTCATCACTAAGACTTTGCAGGTGAAAATGCAATAATAATATAATGAAAACGAAAATTAATTCGCATAACAGAGTATGGGGGTGGATTGGGGCTTAAATATTTAATGAAATGATTACATAACAAAAAAAATAGTTTGATGTAAAAAAAAAAAATGTAATTCAAAGTTTGGTCCCGCATGGATAAAATAATATAAGCACTCTTTGTTAGTTAAAAAGCTACAAAATATCAAAACGGCAAAAACATGCAAGTTTTCATTTAAAAAAATAGACATCTTATTTGTTTTATTCTTGGAGCTCCAAGGTATAATTTATATATTATTAACAAGATATAAATGATCTTAGTTTTTGTATTGAAAATAATTAATATAAATTAATAAAGCGATGTTACTAGTGGTAAAAATCTTTAGTTACTTTTTGTAAAATATTAGTATGTTAGCAAGCATGGCCTATGGTTGAAGTAACAGGTTGCAATAATCTTAATATGGTGTATTTATACAATAATAGCAGTCAAATCGGTCTTATTTTACCATTATTATTAGCAATTAATAATAATGATAAATATTAAAGAAGAAATATTTAAATAACTTATCCAATTTTCTAACCTTCAAAGACTGCATTTTCCCCAAGTCATGTTGCCCAGATTGGGTTTAGGGGAGATTTTTGGATATTTTCTAGTGTGCTTTACGGAAGAATCCGAAATTTCTAGGGGAAAAAGGATGTTTTTTTTTCTGCAGAGGAAAACAATTTACAAACACAGGGTTAAAATTTTTAATAGTTTCGGCTGCGGTGGTGAAAATGGCTATTGATTAATTAAATACATAATTAAAATAGAGGAGTAGGATGATAGCAAAAGTGAAAAATCACGGATTTTATATTTCCTAGTAGGAACTAATGGACTAACCAAATATTTTTTAATATAAACTTTGTTTTCATAAGTTATAATTATATTTTACCGGTATATATACTAATAATCGAAAGGGAATTATATTCTATAAGCGTCTCATTCAATGTTTTTTTGTATACTCTATAGAGAATTAAATTTAAGGAGGCGAGAGTTTTGGTGGCCTATTGCCAGTTCTGACCCATTTATTCAGGTTTCAACAATCGTTTAAAATTAAAAACATGGTTGAAAAACTACAGTAATCTGCAATATAATATTAATTTCTAATCATGCGTCCTTTTGAATGAAATCAATTTGGCTTATGAAAATTAGTGATGTCACTGATATTTACGTCTTCATTATTTTAAATGTGAAAGAACATTAATGAGAAAGATCGATGATGAAAAAGATTGCTACAAGCTAAATTCTAGATACCGAAGCCTAGAGAGAACAATTTCGGATAATGATCACATACTCAGCCCTACGATTTGCATCCCCTGACTTTAGAGGCTCTAGGAGAGAGACAATCCTTGTAAACCCTATCCGACCACAACCGTGATTTAGTATTAAAAATTATAGGAAATATTGGACACAGTGACCCTCTTTATCTCCACTTGTGAAACTAAATTTTACGAACTAAAATTACGCAAACATGTGACCTTGTAGACACCCACTGAGAGTTGATCTCAACCAGATGCCAATACTATCATATCGCCACGTCATTTTATGAGATTTTTCAACTACCACATGTGAGCATAAAAATTTGTTGCATCTCACGTGAATAATTGAAAGTCCTGAGATACATTTGTAAGCATGCGTTTATACATATATACGTATGTGTGGGTTTCAATTTCCCCGTGAATTCGTCCTTTCTAAACTTGTTTCACTTTAAAAACCCAAGACTATTTCATTTCCGCCATTTAATGAACCCGAAATGACTAATTGGCCATCGCTCATTCAAAGGAAAAGGAACAAACCGCCTCTCGTTACGAAGGCAAAGGACCTCGGACTCCGATCCCGCTAGAATGCGCTCATTTCACGCAATTGTTCGCTCCCAATCGGTTCAAGTTCGTACTTGTGAGTATTAGTGCTCATTGTACAAAGTTGTTTATGGAGAATTCCCTCCCAGCCCCAGCATTTAGAGATGAGGTTTGCTTGAATTCCTTTTCATTCCTCTCATCGCTTTATATTTTCACTTTGTTCCCATCTGTTCCTTCTCCCTACTGTTCCCAGGCCTGGATAGGACCGGCCTAGGGGTGAAAGAGGGTGTTAGAACCCTGCGACCTAGACAAATTTTCTTTCGATTTCTCCTTACGTCACCCCACAGAGGGGTTTCAAATACTCCTGTGTCCTTGTGATTTGTATTCATTTGCTCTTGGGAACTCCTCACGTAGAAGGGCTGATGAAGGATGAGGAGAGTTGCGACCCCCCCTTCTTTCTAACTTTCCCTAACTAAACCACTTTCTTTGTGGATCTCTCTGCCCCCCCCCCCCCCCATCCCCTCCTCACTTTCTGTTTCGCCTTGATAAGTCCGAACACGAGTGAGAGATATTCTGTCATTCCCCCTTCCCCCCTCTTGTTAGCAGCAGTTGGTTCCTCACTGTGAGAGATCTCCCCCCCTTATCTCTAGCTATCTTCCCTCGCTCATTAGCTAGGCTTCGGAAACTGCCTAATCATTGAATATCTATTAACACAATGTTTGTATGTGTGGCAGTGTATGTATATTTTCTGTATAAATGTGGTGAAAAAATTCTAACTTTTATCTGATGTCTGGTAACAGGAAATTAGATAGGTAGTTGTAAACCATGCTTGTTTACTGTAATTTGCAATTAGTAGCCAATTTCATCTTTAAATATATTTATATATATATATATATATATATATATATATATATATATATATATATATATATATATATATATAATATAGTACATGAAAGAGAAATTGGACGCGAATGAGCAATGAGACAAGAAACAGAAACAAGAAAGCCCTGTGGTGGTTGTTATCACCCGCAGAACTTGCATTTGCTCCTTCTTCCTTATATATATATATATATATATATATATATATATATAGAAGAAGGAGCAAATGCAAGTTCTGCGGGTGCTAACAACCACCACAGGGCTTTCGCCATATTTATTTTCTGCCATTCAAAACAATTTTGAAGACAGAAACAAAGGTGCAGAAACCTTTGCATTGCAGACTATATTACAATATAGTACATGAAAGAGAAGTTGGTATATCTCAAAGTAGCGCGAGAGAATGATGAAAATGAATCCATTAAACCACATTGAAAGAGAAAACGGAATAATTTTTCCTTGCATTAATATTTTATTACCCTTTTTCGAAAAAATCCGTGCAGGGAAGCGATTCGAACCAGGCACACTGAGGCAACGAGCATCGCTTTGATCACAGTTAAAAGTGTGCCTGGTTCGAATCGCTTCTCTGCATGGATTTTTTCAAAAAAAGGCAATAAAAATATTACTGCAAGGAAAAATTATTCCGTTTTCTCTTTCAATGTGGTTTAATGGATATATATATATATATATATATATATATATATATATATATATATATATATATATATATATATATATATATATATATATATATATATATATATATATATATATATGTGCAGAAAAAAAGTGTTTCGACGGAGACATCTGTCATCTTCAATCGTTGGCAAACTAATGAATTAGTTTGTCAGTTTAGCCTCCTGAAGATTTTTTCTAGACAGGCCATGGATAATTTCAAAGAAATAGTATCTCCATGTTTTGCTTTTATTATGTAATTGAAAAATGTCTGAAGCCTTATGCAATCTAATTTAGGATCTACAATTTTCGTATATATGTTCTATGATATTTATGCAGACCGGATCTATACCTTGATTCTTCAAGGTTGTTATGATCGCGGGCAATTTTATTGAATTAAATGCTTTCTGGTCTTCTACAAATACCAAGTATAGAGGTACATTGTACTCTGGTTTTCTCAATGAGCTGGATGAGAGTACGTATGTGGCCAATCGTTGAGACGCCTTTTCTGAATCCAGCTTTTTCTCTCGGTTGTGTAGCGTTTTTCAGTCTGTTGTTAATGATTCTTGTGAAGAATCTATCGACACACGAGATAAGGCTGATTGGTCTGCAGTCTGTATGGTATGTTAGATAACCTATTTGTTAGTCGTTTTAGTATTGCATTGTGCCAGTCCTCCGGAATTTTGATTTGTTTTAGACATTCAGTGAAGAGGCGACTAGTTTGTCCACAATGGCATCTCCAGAATCTGTCAGCAAGTCAGACGTGATATTGTCCTGACCCGGTGCGTTGTGGTTCTTCATTTGATTGATTGCAATTTCTGATTTGAAAACAACTGAAACATCATTGGTTGTTGTTAATGTGGTTCCGGGTGGTGGTGTTGCTTGAGTCGAACTTTTCATGGTATTCCTTAGTTCTTTTAACTTTTCTTTCTAGATCCTGGATGATTTTCCACCTTCTTCTTTTATAGCTACTATGTGAGATGTTTTCTTTAAAAGTGTCTGTTTAGTTATATAACACCCCTTTCCTTCTTTGATGGCGTCTTCATCAAAAGTTGTATTATATTATGTTAGTGCATCTTCATTCGTTTTCTTTTGAGTTTGTTGTTCTTATTTTGTGTTTTCTTGTATTCTTCAGCAGCTTTTCATCAAATTAGTGTTCATCGCTTTTATCTTGGTGTGGTCAAAGGGATTTTATGTGTTATGCTTTCTGAAGATAGCGCTGAAATTCCATAGGTGAGCGTTATCGGTTATCCGATTTTTTTTGCGTTATCGATTCATCGGTATCGCCGATACTTTTGGTTCCAAACTAGCGATAATCGATAATTTCAGTTTGTGGTTCCAGTTTAGCACAGGGGCGAGCCGCGCGTGCATTGGAGGCAGAAATAGGTAGGTCCGAGATGGGAACCGAACGTATACTGAACGGAGTGCGGGGCGGCCGGTCTTGACGTTTTCTCAAAACGTTCGCTCAGCTTCAGTCTCTCACCAGCTGTCGGACGAGAGGTCACGGGGTGTTGCTCCTGCACGCTACCGGTTTTACGCGTTCTTTGATGATTTGTTTCCTATGTTCCCGTGCTTCTTCCGTTCTAATTTTTTGTGCACGTGTATATGAATGCATGTAATATACGGTGATATTCTTTAATATCCGTTTATTAACGTTTTGAACAATTACGAAGTTACGCCGCTATTCTAAACTGATCCTATTTTTATTGTAATTTAGTAGTGCAGTGCTTTGCTATTTTATAGTATTGAATTAGTGATGGCGTCGCAAGAGACTGTGCCCGCATCAAGCTAAAGAGGCTCAGCGGAGTCTATTGACTCTGAGCTCACTGAGGCTGAGCCTCAGTCACCCTGGCCATTCCTTGGCAAGTGGGTGAAGTACAAGAATAAGGTTTGCGACAGCCAACCATCTTTTGGATTTATCGGTTATCACCTTATCGGGCGATAAATTTATCGCAAGTTATCGGTTATCGCCGATAAGGTTATCGTTATCGATTTAGCAGTTATTCTGATACATTTTTTCGTTATCGCGCCCACCATTGTGAAATTCTAGAACGATATTTTTCTGGAACTTAATGAGCTTATTTTTTAATGGAATAGCGTTCTTCTGTCTTTCTGAATGTTAATTTTTATCCTACATCTTATTATGCTATCGTCACATAATATGAGTTTGTTGATGACATGGGAATTATTGACAGAGATTATTTTGTCAATCAACATATAATCAATTTCATTGATTACATAATAGTTTGGTCTTCTTAAAGTACATCTTTGCTGTTGCTTCTTTTTTAACATAGCTAGCAATTTAGAGATCTAGGGTCAGTGTAAAGTCAACTAGATCTTGTCCCCTTTCATTTCGCTCCCCCATTGAGAACTTTCCCATCTATGACTCCACTGGCGGGCACCTGTTAATTTTTTGTTAGTCTGCAATTCGCAATTCCGCTAACTTTGTTGATCATTCCGCTAATCGTTAATCCGCACATTTTCTGGCTTTGCCGGTCCGCTATTGCACTTCCACTAATGCCAATAATTTTTTTTTAGTCCATTAATGAAGTCCGAACACAGTCCGCTAATTCTTTATTGATATGTAAAAAAGTAATTTCCAATAAAATTACCTTTCAATTTATATATTTATTTGTTTTATATATTTTTACATATAATAGAACTTTTAAAACAGCAAAATACAGAATCATCATTACAGTTATTGTTATCCTCCTCCTCCTCCTCCTCCTCCTCCTCCTCCTCCTCCCCCCTCCTCCTCCTCCTCCTCCTCCTCCTCCTCCTCCTCCTCCTCCTCCTCCTCCTCCTCCCCCCTCCTCCTCCTCCTCCTCCCTCTGGCAGAAGCACTTCCCCTTCAAGAGATGTATGTTGCCATTGACAAACACCAGCTTCTCAAAGTTATCATCAGTCAGGGATGGCCTCTTCGGCCTGAGGACGTCAGAGCCCGAGCTGGTTAGGGGCCTCCTCCTCCTCCTCTCTCTGGCCCATGGCGCTGCTAGGCAGGCTTAAGCAAGGGGACAGCGTCCAAAATTGTTCCATTTTAAAATGTAAATCACTGTGAAAATATCAAAATAAATCAAATATAAATACTGCAAGGAATACATCTTAAAGACTCGGCGAGTTAATGTAAACTGTTTTCCACGCAGGCTGTCGGGACAGGACGGCTGCGCAACAGGCAGTTATAGAATATCCCAGCCCACGCAGCCTGGGTGCTGCGCAGGCTGGCTGCGCATCAGGAAGATCTAGAATTGGGTGGCTAGATTTCTGGAAGCAAAATCCGGGACGTCTGACCACCATAATCTAGAGGTTTCTCCACACTGTCAGGAATATTCCTGAATTTCCCGGAAATTTCATTGTTAGGAGTTTTTGAAAGTTTGCGTCAGCGGACTATAATTTTGGCATTCTGCTAACTGCAAATTCACTAATTTTTCAAATTTTATGCTAACACAATTCCGCAATTTTTTTTTTAGCTCGCTATTATCCATTGGCGGACTTGTGGAATGCTCACCTTTGCATGACGCATTACTTTGCTCAACTTTTCTAATAACGATGTTAAAATGGGCTATGTTTTGAAATGTGTTGAAAGTTATCAGCACTGGTGTTCCCTTGTTTCTTATGATCCATAAATACTTCATGCAAAAGTTTGGTTTAATTCGTCAATATTTACTGGTCACACAGATTGACAAGATTCCATATTTCAAGTGAAACTTCGAAAAAATCAATTGGAGAAGACAAAAAAATTGCAAAAAACGGCATTCAACTGAAAATCACCAAACAAAGTTGTGAAAAATTCCAAAGGGGCACCAGAAATGCAGAACAATTCTGTAAGTAGAGCAGGGCAATAAAGTCGTTGGTAGGTGGGGCTCAAGGGGCAGGAGAGAACTTAGCGACCACTCCAGCCTTTGTTCTCTTGACTGTCTTACGGTCATGGTGAACAACTTTGAGTAGGAACTGCTTCTGTTGCTCTTCTTTGGTTCGGGCTTGGAGTCTTTGGATCAGTGCCACTCCTCTCTCTGCTATTTATTGGCTAAATGCAGACCTCAGACGGCCGCTCGAGTTCGTGGATCTTGCAGAACATGTTCCACATTCTGGATAGTGACCATCCTCCCAGCGAAGAGCCGAATGACCTCTAAAGTTCGCCTTGTCACCAATTCGGGAAGACCGTCAGGGAGAGTGAAGTTCTTCTTTTCAAGTCTCTTGAGTGCTTTCGAAGTTGCTGGACGTCTTAGGTTCTTGACCACGGCCGTCCGGAAACAGGAAACACGCGTTCGTCGAAAAATGCTAGGGCCGCTCCTTGCCCCGATAGGTACTAGAGGGGCCTTTGGAGGGCCTTCTTTGCCTTTGACCTGAGTTCTCTATCAATAAACACCTGGAGAGTCGCCAAGGACTCCAGGCCTTTCTTCGGTGCACAGTTCGGGACGGCTGCATCATGCCAGAATCTGACATAAATGAGATTGATGAAATGGGCCATCCATCTCGCCTGATGGTAGACTCCAGGGGTCCTGAATCGAGGCAGATCCCCACTCCATCCTCCCAGGTAGATAAGAGAGAGCCGAAGGAGTTCGAGATAGTCCTCCCTTGGGTGGGTTCCGTCTCGGATGACTCCCCTGAGGAAGTCTATCATCTTCAGCCTCTGTAATTCGCTCGACTCATCCAGGGGTTCTTCGTTGTTGAGGATACCGACAGATGTCTTGTCCAAGAAATCCCATCTTTCTCGGAATCGCTTGAACAGGGGATCTCGGAACCTGGGGAAGGGCCGAAGAGAAGTTCGTAGGTGTCCTTCAGTACCACGTTGTAAATGTGATGCCGGCATGCCAGCCAAGGAAGAGGTCTTCCGAGGGACTGTTCAATTGCGGTGCAGGTTGCGCTAATCATGCCACTGTTGGACGCAGTTATATCAACGGAGAGAGCGATAATCTTGTCAGCAATCTGATACGTTTCCAGCAGCTGAAGGACAGTAGCCGCTAATTTTCTTCTGGTCCCATCAATGGCGATAGGTACTCGCAGAAGCTCCTTGAAGTTGGTCAAAGTAAGCACAACAGCGAACCTCTCCTCTGAGATCCGAGATGTGGCAGCACTTTGAATCAGTTTGCCATCCCAGTGGAGAACAATGGGAGGCGGATCCCGGAAGGCTTCTTCTTCAATGCGCTTTAATTCAGTTTCTCGGTTCTTTCTCCTCATCCGATGCACCGTGGAGGCAAAGGAGGAGATCTCCAAGACATCATGCCCTAAGCATGAGGCTGCAGCAATGAAGGACGCAGCAGCTCGACGACATGAAAGGTTTTCCCGGTCCAAAGTCGTAGTCAGGGCTGGGGTCATTGGGTTCTTGGAAGGCTTTCTCATCCGCGGGCTTTTGGCGGGAGAAGGGCAGCCTTAAAAGTCATTATCCGACACAAATGATCCAGAAGAAACAGAGGATGAATCGGAAGTGTCTTCCAGGGCAACTTTCTTCAACAACTTTTCCACCTTAGCCTCTTGCTTCCTCTTCCTCATCTGCCTCTTCTTTATTTCGTTAGCCTTCTTGGCGACAGCGGACTCATGAAATTTATCGACACTCCCGACTGTCTGTCCTCCGTCTGCAGTTCCAGAGAGGCCAAATCTTCTTCTGGGAAGTTAGCTTCTGCGATCTTACAGCTCACGATATAGAAGACACCCTGTAGGTTGCCCTTCCAAACCTCCCTCTTTGTCACGGCGACAGTTGTCTCCCGCTTGGCTTCTTTCTTGAGGCTCACGTACTTGTTATGACGGTTCTTGATGTTACGATGGATCACGTGCTCCGCCTTGACAGTGAGGTTCACTTTCTCTCACATTTCGTGCAGCTTGAGAGAGGTGTTCTTGACCGCCTCTAGGAGGATCTCCCTCTGCACTTGAGATCCTCCCAAGAAATATGGATTCGGTGACTTCTCTAGGAGCCAGAGAAGGTTCTTGCTTCGTGTGGAAGACATAATTTGATCGAAAACGTCAACATGTCATTCAGAAGGGAAAGTTAATACCCTCACCGCACACCACATGGTTCGATTTTGCACGAAGCACTTTTTATAGGAAAGGTCCAAAGGAAAACCTGTGCTGATAAAATTATTGCATTTCACAAAATATGAAACACTCAAATATATGTATATATAGCCAGCAGAATACAGGGTATTACAAAAGTCATTATACACTTGTTACACTACTCTCCACAAAGGACACGATGATAGTTTTGAGGCAGTTAAACACGTTCTCATTGTTTTAACATAGAAATATGCGTTTAAATTGTAATATTAATTTCGGCGGTAAACACGCGCTCCAGGCGAGACCTGAAGGTCACGCGCACCTTGCAGACGAAGTCATTCCTTATGCTGTCCCACGCCCAGTTAACGGGGGCCTTCAGCTCGTCGACGTTGCTGTGCCGAACCTTGCAGGCATTGCCATCGATATGCGCCCACAAGCTGTAGTCGAGATGATTGAGGTCGGGCGACTGTGGCGGCCAAAATTCCTTCCACCAGAAGTTCAATTTGGCCCCCAACCACTCTTGCGTGATCTTGGTCGTCTGGGGTGGATTATCGTCCAGCTGAAAGACGTACTCCGCTTCTCCATGATCAGAAAATTCGGTCTGGGAAAATTTGGTCTCAAAACTTCGGTGTCGGAAAATTTGGTCTTCTCTTATAATGCTTTTATTTGCCTTTAATGATAGAATGCGTGTTAATCCTTCGGATCAAGCAAAGATACCGAGGAATGTATCTAATTCCAAACTTCCCTTTCTCATTTATTTTATTTGAGCGTATTAATCTTCTGGGTCAGTCAGTCAAGGTCAATCCCATTCTCATGTATTTATTTTTAAATTGTGTTAATCCTTCAGAACAGATAAGAATGTTATTTAGGGTGTTCAGGATACGATCGTTAGGTCACTATCAAGGTCACTATAAATTGCGCATTACCCATATTATGGCTGCTAAGTATTTTAAAAGTGAGAAGAATAAAGAAAAGTTGATTGACAAACTGAATTATATTTATGATTTCCATATGCTTAGGGTTGATAAGGAAGAAACTTTGGCGCTGTAAGATGCGTAATAAGAGTCATGCTTGCGTGCATACAGAAAACAAACTTGGTGCTCCTGTAATTATAAAAAAACCCTCAATAATTCAGAACATGAAGCTGATCCAAATGTAACAGAAGCAAGAATCGCCATTTCAGAATTAAAAACCAAAGTGCATCAAGCATTAGAGTTCTCATTTCAGAAACAGAAAGTGGTGTTGGAGAATATGCAAAGTATGAATTGCCAAATTTGAAAACGGCTTCAAGAAATGTAACTAATTGGCGTAATAAATCTTTTGGTTGATCTCCTTTGCCTCCTTCTCATACAGGATTTGAAATACTAGATACTTTCACTCGCTTTCAGAGAGGTGCATCGTTCTTGCAATGTACCACTGGTACTAATGACGAAAAGTGAATCTTAATTTCTGTCTCAAATGAGGGCCTTGAATATTTGAAGAATGCCCCACATTTAAGAATGGATGGCACTTGTAAATCAGCTCCATCTATATGGTATCAGTTGTTAACTATTCACGCTGTTTTAAACGGTAAATTATTTCCTCGTGCTTTTGCTTCTTTGCTTGACAAGACTGAAGCAACGTATGACAAGTTTTTAATGAACTGAGAAAATTGATACCAGATATGAACCCACAAGGAGAAATGATTGATTTTGAAAGAGCAAGTCGTAACTTTACTGGTGCCAACAGCGTAGGTTGTCTATTCCATTTTAGTCAACTGGGATTTAAAGTCTAATTCAGTACTGATGTCAACTTTATGACTAAGATAAAAACGTTCTGTGCTTTGGCATTTTTACCACCTGAAGATGTTATTAGTGCCTATGAAGATTTATGCGAGGATGAATTAGTGCCAAAAGAATTTATAGGCTATTTTGAATTGACATACATTAGCCCATGAAGAGGAAGACGTGGTATGCGAGAAGAGCTTTTTTTATCCAATTAATTTTTGGAATGTCCGCCATCGATTGATCCATGGATTGCCCAGAACAAACACTGTTTTAGAAGGTTTCCGCTCGGCTTCGGTTATCTACAAGCATCCTAATATTTGGAGGCTTCTTGATGCTCTTCGAAAGGAAGAAGAACTCACGCAAACGAATATTATTCACATTCAAAGAGGAGATAATTCACAAAAGAAAAGGAAGTATGAGAAAATAGATGAAAAGTTATTAAAACTTATACAATCTTACGATAAAGATAACAAATTAGTATTTTTAAAAGCAATTTCTTATAATCTTAAATAACAAGTTTATTTTTCAAATTCTGTATAAGACCGAAATTTCTGAGACCGAATTTTTCAAGACCAAATTTTCTTATTTTTTCGAGTACTTCTTTTAATAAAAGCTTATGAGATAATTTTTTGAATCGTTCCTATTCCTTTAGTTTTGAGTTATTTTTTGACAATTATCATTTTTTTAGTGTTCTTCCATTTATAAGTTGTTTTTTTTTCAATTATTTAGGATATTAACTCCTTAAATTTTAAGACCGAATTTTCCGAGACCAAATTTACCTAGCACCCAAGGTAAGACTTTCATGCCTCCCCCCCTCCCTCCGAAATGTCATCGTAATAGGCCGCACTGTTCCTGTAACCAACCGCGAACCACACCAAGCATCATCATAAAGGTCAGATGCTTGGTCGTGGACACGTAGCGAACCTCAGAGACGTCTTGGCCGAAGCCTACTGCTTGTTGATGCTTGTCGTTGTGCTTGTTGATGATTTGATTGACGTTGTTATCGCATACGGTCGGTGAGCAGAGGCCTCTCCACGCACCTCAAGCTCTCGTTGCCCTCCTTCTTGGAGGCTCTGGACACTTTAGCCAACCATAGGTTCTTCTGCTTCGCGAGCGCAGTCATTTTGAGCTTCGGAGCACTTTCAAAGGCCTTTCTCACAGCCAAATAGTCGACAACTTGAAGTCTGCCTGAATAAGGTCGCTTATTGAGGTCTTTTCCCTTTTTGAGCCTCTATGTGACTCTGCGGACGGTCATCCAGCTGACGTTGAGCCACTTTGTGATGTCGGACTTGTTGTGGTCCGCGCGCCGGTGAGCAGAGATCTCGATCCTGTTAATTCCCATCTCGAAACACCTGCGCGCAATGGAAAAAAAACGATATAATGACACGAGCAGGAAAAGAACTTTAGGTTTGTTCGACGAAACTTTTTCTACCATACACGTAAACCTCTTGAAAGATTAAAAAAAATTACTATAACAGAACTTTTTGAAAAATCTGGTATAATTTAGACATACGCCCGGCTCACGGAACCGTGGCGTCGCGGATACCATGAACCAATGGGTGCAGAGATTCCAATGCTGTGAAACCACTCAGGGCGCTTTGTGATTCGCTAAATATCACAATCGGGTCTCCGAATCGGACACGACGCTTTATCTCCCGTACCGAGCGGTGTATCTCAAACGGCTTGGCCCCCTTCCTGGGACTTGGAACCACCTGTGTACACTAGATCGGATCCAGCGTGACACGAAGTGTGCTCCAAAAAGTCAAATGTAGTACTCCTGGGGCTGTGGCAGTTTTAGTAGCAGAGGCGTGGCGCCAAATAGTCAAAGGTGGTACCCACCAGGGTCGCGTCCTGGGCAGAAAGGAGAGGCACCACCGGAACGGGATCTACACTGATTCCTCTAGGAAGTTTCCTAGCCCTAAACCCAAAGCGCTTCGAATATAACTACCGTTTCTCGGCGAAATAGGTACCATCGAGATTGCCCCCAGATGCAGTGAGAAACGTTGGCAACTGAGAGAAACGTCGGCCCCATGCATATATATTTACGATGCAAGGTAAATGGCATCTACCCGTCATTGACAAGTAGACTATTAATGGCGGACGTGCGGGAAGCACTGATCGCCAGACGGAGACTGGTGTGGTGGATCGAGTCTACCTTCTGCATTAAACACTAGGCTGAGGATGCGTAAAATTCGGATCCGTAGACAAGCTTCAATCGAACAAAGGAAAACCGAAACATGTGCGCTTCGGTTAAGCGAAAGATGCAGTTCAAAGCCTGTTGAAGTTGACGCTGACGCTCCAGAGTTGGCATCTGCGCAGCACAAAAAGAGATCAATAGTTTGACTACTTAAAGCGGAACAAGAACATCTTCCAGCAGCATCGAGGTGATAACGTTAATGGTCACGCCAAAGAGTGATACTGAGGAGATTTCCCTTCGAGACGCCCTCTTCCTGTCCTATTGGGCGTGAAAGAGCCCCTCCTCCCCAACCGGTACACGGAATCGACGATCTCGCAAAAATTCAGAAATGAATATTGGGAGGCGTTCCCTATCCCCATTGTATGGAGGTATATTGCTTATGGCAGAGGGGTGTCTCACACTCGCCAACCACCAAGGAAGTGGATGGCGTACAAAATGACCAGATGTTCTAAGAATAGTAGTTAGGACAACGGCTATGAGGTTGTCGGGAAAACTCAACGGTCTCATCCACCGACCTAAACTTTTGGACCTGGGAAGAGAATCAGTCACGTACAATGCGGACCACCGCGCTCATTCCTAGCACCCCCGAATCTGTTTTCAAGCGGCTGACCCAGAGAAGGATAATTGTATGGGATAGTGTTCCTTACCACGAGGGTAATCGACTACCTCCCACCCAAAATTATGCTGTGCATCTGGAAAACACAGATAGTTTGAAACAAGAAAATAAAGCTGATCTCTCATCCACATTTAGGACACCTATCTCCAGCTCGTCGTTCAGATCGCCAAAGCCATGATCCTTGGGATTGATTGTGTACTACCACAAAGGGGGGCGCACCGTTTCAATCACCGAGCAGGGTCATCGGCAACCGTGCCACGACGCGGCAGAAGTCTCACGCGTCGAAGTCAGCTGATGGTGAAATGTGCGCAGAATTTTCAATATACCTCCGATCCAGGTGTACTGTGCTACCATTGCCTGAAATGATGTATTTATAGCAGATAGGAGAACGGAAACTTCATGCCGGGTGTAAATCGCGCAGCATCCTGCCTGAATCCAATCCCGTGGTGATGGGGCCGCAAAACCCTTATACCCCGGGAGGTTGGGCAAGGGGTAAGCGCCTAGCATGGTCTATTGCAGAAAGATAGCTAACGGGGAACAGAGGGTGAGCCACCGCAGCTCCTTCAATTAGGCTCGGAGTCCTGGGCAATTTCATAGAAGGAATATGCCTTCCAGTCCTAGATCGGAAGAGATACGGGGGCCCTCTTCGATGAAAAGACCCTCACGAGAATGCCCGTACACTTCCCGAAAGCATAACTCCGCGCACTGTCACCTTAGATGACTTATTCGGGGACGTGGAGTTCGCTATGCGAGTCTTTTCCTCCCTCCGCCTCGAAACCTTTGGTTCAGTCTTGAGTGGAGGCGTAGGAGGCGGAGCTCCTTTCGTGCTGTCCTTACTAGAGAAGCGCCCCGGGGGAGTATATAGAACCGAAATAAAGGTGTCGAATGTGTGCAGAAGCGACCGTGTTCTTATATTATCTTTAAATTGCTGCATAAGATATCCCAGGTAGTGCTGGGAGCGCCAGGACTAAGTCCTTAGCCTCGCGAAAAGAGAGATGATTCGCAGCCTGAACGATCAGGATTTCCTTCTCAAGGAAATACGCGTCATATTGCTTAGATGAAGCAGGGTGTTGCCTTCTGCAATTGACTCTCTTTCCAGACACGATAAGGATTTATTGTGAGCGGTCTTTGAGCAAATTACAGACTTCTACTTTGACCGCTCATTTATCAGCTACTTTGGTGATGTCTTCTAAGGAGTAATCCACGATTTTCCTCGCATAAGCGACACATTTTCACGAAATTTATGGAAGACTGCAGTGTTACTTTGTACCGCGAGCCATTAAGTGTTCTAAGAGTATTAATAATTGCCGCTTTGGAAGGGTCCACCGCATTTGCCAGAAGGCTCTCGTCCGCGAAATGAGTCTCCTTTAGCTCTCTATCAATCAACCTAGCTAATGCTGTCCTCAGGTGGAACATGTTGCCTTTAGTCAACATGCCATCAATGAAGCGAATAACTAGAAAACCAGGATGCTAAAAAAACGCCAGTTAGTCTCTGAATGAGGGGGCCCGACTTAATTGAGGCTTCGCTCACCAAAATTGCAACTTTGATCGTTGCCTAGACTCTCCTGGACTTGCCAATCTTGGCCAGGTCGCTTGTCGAAACGGCAGCGGACATGTCCGTTGTCTGAGTCCCTGGAGGAGAGGAACCTCTTATCCTCTTCTTACTCATGCTTTTTTTTGAGTGGGGTGCGCGGTGTGAACCCGCTTCTCTCCACCACCTTAAGGGGCCCCAAGAGCGGATGGACCGACCTCAACGAGATCCTTCATCGAAGTTGAGAAGATTTTGACTGTTAAGGGGCCATCTGCCCTTGGAGCAACTTGGCATGGGCCCTTAGAGAGCACAAGGGGGACCACCTCCTTAGAAGAAGCTGAGCTATCCGAGGACGGCTCCTAAAAATATAAAGGGGGAATTTCTTTGTCGGTTAAGGGTGACAAAAGTGGAGCCGCTCCACTAAAATTGAGGGAGGGGGGAAGTCGCTTATGATCGCTAAGTAGAAATTCAGTGTCCCTGCTCGCGATGGCCCTACTTTGACCCCGACATGGGATCGGCCGAGCAGGAGCCTCTTACGGGGCACGGCAGATGCCGTTGGGACAGACACTATACGCCATTACCACCACTCCTTGAGAACCCCAGACCAATGGCGTGATAGGAAAGTCGAAGTCGGGATCCGGATTAGTGAGAGGCCTCGGAGACGGCGGGGGTACCACGCCCAACATCCTGGTGGTATAAAATCTAGTTCCTTGTCCGAAAACGTGCAGTCGTCACTAGAGAGATCCATAGGCAGGGAAAGAGGGGGGCCAATGAAGGGGTTAGGAAAGTGACAGTCGTAATGGATAATAGTGGTAGGGGTGGTGGCGGTGGCTCGCCAACCTGACATTATCCAGGAGGATCCACGACCGAATAATGAAATTTTAATAAAAGTCAGTTTAACAATCGTTGGTGAGCCCGAGGACACCAGGGACCGGTCCTCTTCGGGGAGAGGTGCCAGGAAGTATTCTGTTTGCCAACAAACAGGGTTCAGGGGGAACCTTCGTCTCCCTGGGACAGAGGGATCTGTTCCGTATCAGAGGTATGTGGATATACATAGATACCCATCGGCAGGACTTCTTGGAACAGATTGTGCGTGCGTGTGTGTGTTGTTCTGCGATAATGGGAGATGAAAGAAAGCAGTGCTGTAATTAGCTATGTGCGCGATGAGAAGTGTAAGAGAGACCCACCCTAGTACAGGGCTGACGTTTGTGTTCGTTCATATCGTGATCGAACCCGGTACCGCGACGCTGGTGGACCAACGCCGTATCCACTCGGCTAGCAAGAGCTCCTTCGTAGTGACCGGGCGGACGCACCAAGTTCCCTAAGTCTGGACCAAGAGTTGAAGTCGACTCAGTGTCCCACACCTTCATTCCGGGCACTCGAAGCGGGAGGAAGGGAAGCCCCCTTCAGGGACGATTCGCAGCAAACTTCACAGTGTATGAAAGAGATGAGGAGAGTTGGTACAGAAGAGAAGAAAGTATATGTTAACGGAAGAAGGAGGAGATGCTAAGATGAAGCCGGACTGGAGGCTGAGTCTCGTCAGCACGGCGGCAACGAAGAGCCATCGCCGAGCCCATTTCGCGGCCATCGTGGAATCACATGAACGGGCCTAAGAAGATACGCTCGCTACTTCGACCCTAACCACTTTTCAAACTTATTTATCTCCAACTTTCCGTAGCACGTCAAACAACTCAAAATAATCAAATACATAAAACTATATATTTTTTACATTCTGTTTAATCACTCACGTAGGCAATATATGCTATACAAAGTAGGTCGCCAATATCTTACTTAAATAACTTTTTATGAACTTATATTTTATAATGTCGCAGAGGATATTTGTTCATTTATTGTTGAATTGGCAAATGTTCAGAACATTCCCCCACCACGATATTTTGGACATAAAATGCATTTTTTTGACGTTCTCAGGGGTCAGGAATGTGATTATTATCGTCACTACCTCCGTAATTCACTTATTTTCTGGATAAAAGCTTTTATTTAATTACATTTTAGGCATGACATCAACCTGCTAGAGTAAGTACAAAGGAGGGCAACAACAATAATACCTTCCCTGAAGCACCTTGAATATGAAGATAGACTGAGGGTACTAAATATGTTCTCATTTGAGAGAATATATGTGAGGAGAGATCGGATTGCGCTTTCTAAAATGTGTCCTGCGATGGATAAGTTAGATTTTAGCAAGTTATTTGAGTTGGAAAGTAGTAATAGGACTAGGGGTCACCACTGAAAAATGAAAAAAACAGAGGTGCAGGTTGGATGTTAGAAAATATTTGTTCACCAATAGAGTGGTAGATTATTGGAATAGTTTGCCATTTGAGATTGTAGACAGTCCAAACTTGAATGTTTTCAAACGCACATTAGAGGATTATATGGGCAAGGAGGGTTAACTTTGGGGGCTATTCTGGACTCATTTCTGTGGATACATTTTTTTTTATATATTATGATTGATTTAGATTTTGATGAGTCATGATGATGATGCTCTTTGTTTTCGATACTTTCCTGTAGATGGTTTAAATTGTATATTGTAGATACATGATCTGACGCAATCCTATGGATACATTTTGTGGGTGGGTTTTGACAGAAGCGGATGACCTTTGATAGGGCCCTTGACGTAATCCAAGGGGATTATATTCTAAATGGCGGGGGATTTGAGCCCTCTCGATTTATTTTTCAAATCAAATCATAGGATAAATAAATCGAAAGCCTAGCAATCTCTTCTCAAATGAATACCACAGCTAATGGTAGGATTTTGATATGCCTATACTACGAGTTGATTTAAGACATCTGGGGTGTAGGGGTAGAACCCCTTACCATTAAAGGGGGTAGTGGGAAGAAGCACCATTTAGAATATAATCACCCCTAGAATACGTTCTGAAGTCTAATTTCAATGCTTTCAATGGGGTTGCCCGATGTCAAGACGCATCCATATAATGAAATAAAAGTGAAATAAAACCTTTTATCCACAAATTAAGTGAATTCCGGAGCTAATCACGATCATAAACGTCTTCCTGACCCCTACAAACGCCAGAAAATTACATTTTCTGACCTAAAAATCGTGATGAGTATGTTCTGGAAATTTACCGTTAAAATATTTATCGTATGATATAAATTTCTTGTATTTGTGTATGTTTTTTTTACTTCTATAGGAATTTAAACTACAAAAAAACCCCGGAATTAATTACTCAACTTTCCTTATGTAACTCAGTAATTCGTCATTAGTATGTTGATTAGTGTCATACAATTACTTGTACTTTTACATGGTAGAAGTGGGTGTGAATAATACAGGTATTTTTTTCGTAATTAATGTTTTAAACTTACAATAGATTCCTCAGAGATTTTCTGTAGCATCTATTTTGTCATTAAGCTAAAAAAGCAGAGAATTTTTGAAAATAGTTGAACTCTATTTCGTTTCATAACAAATTCAAGATATAAATTTTAAATGTTGTTCATCTGATAAATAAAAATAATAAATTGCTTATTCTCTGAGAAAACAGAGATAGGAAATGTTAAATTAATATCATTTTTTTAATGTGAATCCTAAAGAACTTTTTAGGCGAGTTAACTAATGTTAAATGCAGACATTTATAAATATACAGTTTTAAACTCAGTATTTTCTAAAAAATAAAAAGAGGTAAAAAAAATATTGCTTTTCCACTTAAAATCGTAGCATTCGACAAGCTTTTGGTCTCATGGGAATACAGAGTAAGAGGCCTTGTATGGAGGGAGATTTGGGAGATTAATAAATTCGAAGGAAAGCCTAAGACAAAACTTGGATGTACTGTGGATTCAATGACCTAGCCAGTGTGCGTGAGAAGAGTACGTGATTTCGTGTTAAATTTAATTAAAACATGCATTTTTACATTTTGTTGATTTTTAAATTTATTTAAGTTGAATTTATATATTTAGTCAAATTATCTTGCCAAACACTGCCAACCTAACGCAGAAATTACGAGAAAGAAAATGGAATAAAGCAATAATAAATATTTTTACTTTACTTTTTGATTCAAGTCAAGGTTAAAGTGAAAAAAAAGTTAAATTTAAAAAATGAAGACAAATCATTTTTAAAAATGTAAAGGAAACTAAATGGAAATATCACGACTAAAAATGAATAGGCAAGAATTTGGCATTTTGCCGTAATTCTTTTTTGCTTGTAAATAAAATTTTGTAATTAATTTTTTAATTATTTTCTACCTCAGATTCAAGTAAACTCATAATTTAGTATTATTAACTTACTTTACTATAATCCTTAGTTATTTTAGGTTATATATTTCATAGGATGGAATGGGTATTTAGATAACACTCAATAAAGTGAAATGGTGAATTAAGTTGTTGGATTAAAACCACAAATAAACCAATTCCAGGCAAACTTTCTACAATTTACTATCAGCTACCTTTCTATAATTTACTATCTAATCATCTCATTAAAAATGCATTGCACAATACCAAACCAATATGCATAAAACTATTTCTAAATTTTATTTCTAGCTCCTTCTTCCTATAATTTCGTTAGCGTCATGGCTTTATTTTTCACGAAATCATTTCACTCTTGTGTTCTAGGAAAGCTCTAGAAAAAAAACTGGCACTCATTTCATTCACATGCTTACTTATGTTCCAGTTCCGGGTACAGTCCTTAAGGAAAATATTTTCCTGTAACTCAGAATTCGCCGAACGTTATTATGTAAGCCTATTTTTAATAGCACTGAACAACATGCTAGGCCTAGTTGTTGTTTTTTTTAAATGTAATCGGCTTCACCAACGAACGATGTTAGATTTCGCTATATCTCTGCAAAGGTTTAGAGAGATTTAAGTATAAAATTTACATTGTATTAGAAAAAAGATAGGCAAATGAATAAATGAAATTAATATTAATAGTAAATTAAAATAAAAAAGCAGATATATTGAATAGATATACCTCAGGTAATTATTACCAAAGGAAAAGAATCTCGGGATATTTGAAATAATTTCGTTTTCAATTTGTGTGTGTCATCGGTTGCTTTTCTATAATAAAAAAGATAATCTTATCAATATAAGTAAAAGAATTAAGCGCAAAATCTCATAAACTGTGAATAATGATACCATAAATAATCTAAACTATACGAAACATTCAAAACTAATCCTTTTAATATAGCTCTTCACTTTAGGCAAATGTGAACATAAAGATATATCGTTTTAGTTAGAATTTAAGCACTGGAAATAATTCTTCGCACGCACAATTCAAGGGAAATACTGGGCATATAAAAAAAGCTCTTGGGTTTTCTGAAACGGAGGATTTGGCTCTTTAATGACTACGTAGATGACGAGAATTAAAAAGTCCTTAGCCGCGAGAGAGTGCAAAAACCAGACTGACTGCCGATGAAAAACCAAGTGCCAGGGGTTGGCCCTTGGCACTCTTAAAACTTGGCACCGAGAGCTTGTAAATATAAACGGAATAAATCGAGTGGTCTAATATTCAGGCTTTCTTCCAAAATTAAGCCACCACATCATCAATCTGTCGCTAAACTGATCCATTACAAGAGTATGGGTATGAGATGCGCCATTCATCCCTTTGCAATCGTGGACTGAGTCCTACAACCAGATAGTGAATTTCAGATAAAGATTAGAATGACAAATCGCTGGCAAATTCGTGTCCACAAAAAGCCTGTCCTCGTTAGATGAGAAGGAGAAAAGACTCCGTGTCATCCGACTCCTGGTCATTTCTTTGGTCGCTACCTGTGTTGAAAGAGTTGATAAGTGATATATCGTGGATTAAATGTTTCCTGTTGAACAGTATGTGATCGATCTACTTTTATTCCTCCACCTCATAGCATCCATCTCCATCTTCTTCCTTGCCTCTCTACGTAGATGGAGTTCGTACTGGAAAAGTTTGGTGTTGCTGCAAATTCTACTCGTCTATTTCCCCTTTTATTCCTTTCATCCGCTGCGAATTCGCCTACCGATCGATTAGCGTGTTTTTGTTTGTCATTCTTTTCATTAAATTCCCCGTAATCATCTTAAGTGGGGGTGTTCTCGCGTGTGTCTGTTTATTCATGTCTGTCTATTCGTATCTGTCTATTCATGTCTGCCTATTTATGAATGCTGGCTTAGAAGTCCTGAACTTCATATGAGTAAGGTGTTGCAGGCGCATACGCATGTATTACTCATAGCAATTACCTATTTGATATCTTAATTGGTAGTATGATTGATTCATCGTATACTCTTCCCCGCAATGTGGGTGTAACGGGGTTGATGCCCTGGCTACAACTGAAACCTGAAGACAGTGCTGGATTAAGACCCTCCTGGCCCTAAGGCAGCTTTGAAAAGTAGCCTGAAAATGCACATACAAAATATTCACTCACACCCCCACTAACATCACTCGCTTTCACATTTTAACGTTTATTCGTATGTATTTAAAAACAAACAAATACTTTATTCAATGAAAAAAATATAATTCTACTTATATAAAGACGTATGCAGTCATGCTGCACTGATCCTTGAATGTTGGTCATCTTGTATCGTATTCCCGATAGTCATTGCCATATACATTATATATGATATGATACTTAGAAATATAGAGTCATACATATAAAAGAAAAATGGACAAACAATAAAAAAAATCAGAACATAATTGCTCATTGAACATAGTTCCTTTACAAAAAGAAAATCAAACTTGTCCAACTTTGTTTTAAAAGTATCTAATGACTGGGTTAGACCAAATTCCCTTGCGAATACTAGTTCCGTGTTTGTTAAAGCAGAAGAGACACCAGTAGTGTGGAGCATTGTAAACATGTTTTGTGCACTTCCAGTTGATGCTATTCTATCGCCATCGCGTATCTGCTTTCCATACCAGGATATAAATTGATGAAATTTAGCAGGGAAATCTGAACAAAGGTCATTCGAATAAACAACGAGAAGTCTTTTAATAGCAGCATTGATATCTTCTTCAGACAGTCATATTGAGTCAAAACACCAAACCTCGTAGCACTTAGAATATGTCTCAATGCGTTTCTGCAGTGCACTCTTGAGTTGATCGATGATGACATAAAAGGTGTTAACTTTGAACTTTTCCTTGCCAGACATCTCTTCCAGAACATCTGTATCATCCCCATCAGTAACATTATTCTTAGTTTAGGCACTGGATGACGTTCAGATTTGTATGAGCTGCAGCCACTGCGTTTACTTGCCTTCTACTCATAATAGTCAAGCTTCTCTCGGCATTCATCTAAGAATTTACCGAAGCTCTTCAGCAAACCAATAGCGGCTATTAATTCGATGGTCGAACCTTGCAACAATTTACTACAGCAGTTGAAACGCTGCAAAATGTCATTCAATCGTTCACACATTAAGGCAAATTCAATGGTACTCATGTAGTTGGCCAGTGAACCTGCTTCATTTATTGTGCCGCCGTTCTGAGTAGCATCCTTTGTCATCTCCTGCAGAGCACTTTGAAACTCAGGGTACCCCATCAAAACTGTTTTTGTGGCATCAGACCGAGCAGACTACCGGGTATCCGATGGGTATTTCGGAACTAGGCATTCAGGGTTCTTTTTAACGTGGCTTAACAAGACATGCAACAAGGACTAAATACAAGCTTCACAGGAATTGAAAAAAAAAGAAACTGCTTCAAAGCAACAATCCACAGCTGACTGTCGAATTAAATTTAAAGATTGGCCTGCGCCAGAAATATAATCCACTAGACTGTTCTTGTTTTTCAAGATTTTCTGCATGTCAGCATATTTAACAGACATATTACTGCCATAAGTCTCACCACGGCAATTTTCAAAGTTGATTTCCTAATCCCTTAAGTATTGAAACAGTGTGTCAGCTAGATTTTGTCCTGTGTGACTGGAGATTGGTATGAAAGTCAGAAAACTTTCCACTTGCTGGTGATCCACCACATTTACGTAGCGCAGAATGATGGTTAACTGGTCAGAATGTGTAAAATCTGGAGTAGAATCCACAAAAACTGCAAAGTATCGTGACTTAGCAATCTCATCTTTGATGAAAATTAAGAACTCGCTTACCCATCATAGTAATTAGTTCTTCGCAAATCGTTTTTGACAGGAAGGATGTGTGGCAACGTCCGCGATTGGCATAGGCACAAATATGTTGGGATAAAAAAAGGATCAAACTGCACAATAAGCTATAAGATGCCCAAATAATTGCCGTTGTCTTTAGATCCAATTTCATTACTACCTCGAAAAACTAGGTCTCTTTCACAGAGAAAAATCATTGTTTCAACACAGCGTGACAGAATGTTTTACTAGTAGTTGGTCTGCTCCAGCATGTTTTGATGTAACTTCTCATCAACTCGCTCAGCATCAACATTGCGCTGACATAATGTCAGAACTAGCTTGATGTGCTTTGTACTGGTTTCACGCGCTTTTAAGTACTGAGACATATTCTTCCAATTTGTAAATCCTTGCCCAGAAAGCTGTGTACGGTCAGGCGAAAACGGAATGCAAAGAAAGCAGAAAACACCGGCTTTGGCTGGAAAATGCGCAATCCAGTCACGATCAACTCTCTCACCATTCGGTAAAATCCGTTTGAAGGCACTGGAATTTAAAAAAAAAAAAAACGATTCAGACCAGAGAATTGCAGCTTTGTTTCCGGATAGTTGTTTGCCAAATTTCGAAAATGGTTTGCTCCCAGTCTGATGAAAATTTCACGTAAACGGTCTGTTATGTCACCAAAAAACCCAACATCAGTTGAAATTGGTACTGGAGTGGTGTTAGCCCTGCCTTCGACAGCGTCTATAAGGTCCGTCTTCAACCGTAGGCTCCTCATGGTTTCTGTGCACTTGTGATGGATGCGAAACACCCATATCAGTAGAACCAGTAGCATCTTTCTCACTGACATGAAAATATGAAGTTAATTTATGTATATTTTTGAGTTGCTTTTCTGCATTGTGCTTATTCTTCTCCAACGCCTTTGCTCGCTCCCAATCACCTTTGCGTTTTGACATTGCCGTTCCTGCAAGTAGAAAGAAGGTAGCTTAATCAATAATGACTGACTTTCTAATGATATTACTATCAATAAAATAATTATAATCATCATCATCATCATCACACTAACTCTATAATATAAGAAGGGGATTTTTTTTAGTATTTGAATAATAATTTCATCTTAGTTTGGTTATGACTTATGTTTTTTATCAGTTATTTCTAATAATTCTTTTATAATATCAAAAAACAAAATGGTGAAGTTCAGAAATAAATAAAATATCTAAATTTTGTGATTTTTTTAAAACCCAAAGAATTACAAATGAATTTCAGAAATTTATTTTTATATATCTTCTTCTATAACTATATTTTAGCAACGTGATATTTTGAAAGGGGGGAAAATTTAGTTTAGAGTTCCTTTTTAAAATTATTATAATTGGCGAAGTTCAAAAAATTTATCAAAATTTTAATCCCCCGTAGGGGGGAGTGGCGAAGCCATTGCCTGGTATATTCATAAAATATTTATAGGAGACATAGTCCAAATCAAATTTCTGCTCTGAGTAGTGCTACTGGTGCGTAACTTTTACATACCAGTAGCAGTACTGAGAGCGAGATTAGTGCCTCTCTCTTTCAATCTTTACATGAATATATATCGCTTTATTCTACCTTGGTTCATTATTACTACATGATATATTATTTCTGTAATTAATACGTGTGCCTGCTTTCAGTATTTCATAGGTCCAACAGGGTGCTCATTTGTGTTTCCTCGTTGAGCCTACTTCACCTTGCAATTCGGGCGTTGCTACAAGTCATCTTGATCTAGTCTTGAAGGACAAAAAAAGACCATTGCGGATTATTAATTCTGAAGGTGATTTTGAGAAAATTGAAAATCATTGGCGAAGAAAAGACAAAGAAAGTTGAATTGTGGCAATTTCATTTCACCCCTGATAATACCCCGGCGCATTCTCCGAGGATAGTAGGGCATCATTGCGGGGGATTTCTGGGGCAAGTGATACCCACTCTCCCTTCCTTACAGTACTAATTTTGCCCCATCGCACTTCTCTTTGTACCTCAAGTTGAATAGAATAACATTTTAGTCGATAAATGAAGCAAAAAAAGTAGTGTGTGGATGCGGTGGGATTCGAATTTCAGATCGACATTCACCCTAAGGTCCACTCGAGGCAAGTCCACGAAAAGAAAAGAAGGGAGGAGACACTATCAGAGGGAAGGGTATATTATATGTATTTATAGGTAGTCTTTATATCAATTTTATATGTTAAAGTTATTTATAAATTTAAATTAATATTTATTAATTCTCTTCTTAAATAACCTAAAGTGCTTTCAACGAGTGAGAAAGTGAGGTATTCCATATCTGAGTAATTTTATACGAGAAAAAGTTCTGGGCTATCAGTGTTAAACCATTTTTGTTAATTAACTTGAACCCTATATTTTTGGTGGCCGCTCGGTTAACTTAAATAGTAACTCATACTTTAGTAAAATTATTTAGTATTTAAAAGACTTCGATGAGGTGCTCCTGCAAACGACGATTTCCCAGTGAAAGAAATTAAGATTTCTGAATTAATATGATTTAGTTCTAAGGTCAGCGATTAATCTCTTCTCTCTATCTATGTCATTTTTGCAGATTAGGAGACCTAACTCAGGCTGAAATCCTAGCCTAGCGCCGCAGTGTTCGGGCTCGAAATCCTCCAATAGGCTTCTGGTAACGAACTCAGGGGGATCAAAGGTTACAACAGCCTTGGCTGTTGGGGGGGGGGGGGACCTCACCTCTCGAAGACTGATGGAGTCGAGTGCATGATGAAGTAATCCCGGAATGGTCACCTCTACCAAATCCTCACTAGATTCCCTACGAGGAGTAGCCTCCCCCTCCCATGAGCGTGCTACTCCACTAGTACCAGGGTCCAAACCTGACCGTCTTTGAGTCGTACCAGGGGTAGGAAATACTGCCTAGTGGCGGGTGTCGTACGCTGGAAGATCTCTTTAACCGAGGTCTTTCTCTTTGGAGGCATTAGGGCAGGTACTTTAACACTCGCGTACAAGCGAGTCCTGACAAGCGCTTTATATAAGAGTAGAGGAATAGCTTTTGATTTAATGACTAAACTCGTGGCTATGTAACCCAGAGGTATATTCGTTTTGGGGGCTGATGATACAGAGTTTTGACACTTTTAATTTTCTTTAATAAAGATTTATTTCGTTTCGGTTATAATAATATTCGAATGCATAGAGACATCATCAAAATTGCTTACATGAGGAAATGGAGACAAATTTACGGAGTCTTTCACAGCAAATGAACAGGCTTCTAGTGCCTTTGTGCTTACTAGTGATTGTCATTCTAATCTTTATGTGCATTTCATTATCCGGTCGGGAAATCTCGTCCACGATTATTCCAAAGTGGGGTATGAGTTAACCGAGTGGAGGCCCCGTTTCCGATTACAGTTAAGCCACATCAGGTGAGGTGAATCGTCTGATGGAGTTCCGTTTTGGGTCGCATTCAGGGCAACTGCCACACGCTGTAGATACCCGTGGTTCGGACTCCATGTAAATCAGTAGACCCCTTGAGAAATCAAAGCCATCTTAAATGAATACAGGTGGGCGGTAAATCCCGTAAGACATATAAGTTTATAACAAGGTTTACAGACCTAAGTCGCGTGCTCTCAATTATTTTGTCTCATGACCTTCCAAACTTTGCACAAGTGGGGCAATCTGATCCATAGTTAGTTTCATTTTAATAATTCTCCGGACTAACCTTGTAGGGACATTGAAAATTATATCATTCGAAAGAGAATCTAAAATAACATAAGGGTTTCAAATTTCATTACAATCAGCTGAATAGTTATGATGTTATTGCCACAACAAAATAATTCTCGGGCTAACCTTGGGAGGACCTTGGCAATTATATCATTCAAAAGAGAATCTTAAACAACATAAGGGCTTCAAACTTCGTTACAATCAGTTGAATAGTTATGATGTTATTGCCGCAACAAATAATTCCAGGGCTAACCTTAGGAGGACCTTGGCAATTATACCATTCAAAAGCGAATGTAAAACAACATAAGGGTTTCAAATTTCGTTAGAATCGACCAAATAATTATGATGTTATTACAAAAACTTATTGAAAAGTAAAACGGTTGCTATGCTACCGACCGACCCATGGACCGACATAGTAACTTATAAGAGTCGCGTGTACACGACTAAAAACGCACAAGCTCAATATTTCTAGTCAAAAGTCTTGCTGCGCGCATTTTGTGTGCGACTTGAGCGTTCAAAATTTCAACCCAATTTATGTGCTTTAAGAGATTGCAGGACGGAATTCTTCACGGAAGGATCAGGATAATAGAAACACCTCTCTCTCTCTCTCTCTCTCTCTCTCTCTCTCTCTCTCTCTCTCTCTCTCTCTCTCTCTCTCTCTCTCTCTCTCTCTCTCTCTCTCTCTCTCTCTCTCTCTCTCTCTCTCTCTCTCTCTCTCTCTCTCTCTCTCTCTCTCTCTCTCTCTCTCTCTCTCGCTCGCTCGCTCGCTCTCTCTCTCTCTCTCTCTCTCTCTCTCTCTCTCTCTCTCTCTCTCTCTCTCTCTCTCTCTCTCTCTCTCTCTCTCTCTCTCTCTCTCTCTCTCTCTCTTACCTCGAGTCAGCAAATCAAAATATTTCCCAGCAGAATGTTAACTTAAGTGAGAAAATTGTTCGTCTTGAACAAGCAGTTGCAATACTGGAAAATAAAGTTGAAAGTAAAGATAGTGCTTCTACAATAGTAAGGAGCAAACAAACTGTAAATGCAAATACATCACAGAATATGCAACCTGGATCCTATAATAGTTTTTCAAAGTCCACTAGAACAAAACAAAGCTCTTTGGCTTCCAAAGAGGAAAAGCAGACGACCCTTATCGGAGATTCTCTCGTAAGAAATCAAAGTGACTTTTTTGGCCTAAATGAAAAGAAAAATAGGGTGACTTATTGTTATCCAGGTGCTACTATTAGGAAAATTGAAGAAGAAATTTCGAAACTAAAATTGGACAGTAAAGACAGTACCGTAGTAGTTCATGTTGGTTCAAACGACACGTATGTAAAAGATGGAAAGACAAATACAGAGGAAGTAGTTTCAAAATTCGAATCATTAACGAACAAAATCAAAGACAAAACGGATAAAGGCATTATGATAGGTATATTGCCAAGACTGAATGCATCAAGAGAAGTAATGAGTAAAACCATTGGAATAAATATGAAGCTCAAAAGAATGTGTGAGTCAAAAGGCATTAAATTCGTTAATCTCTGGCTAAGCTTTATCGATCGTGGTGAGTATTTCTTAAAGGATGGGACTCACTTAAATAATAAAGGTAAAAAAAAATATGGAGACCTTCTGAACATCAATGTATATAATCTATATGAATGTACTCGTATAAGGAATATTTCACAAATAACAAACACTGCGACCAACCAGCCTTCGGGAAACGAATCGCCTCCAGAAATTGTAAGAAACCAATGAAAGCGGTTCTTCTAAATGCACGTTCTATTAGAAATAAGTTATTAGAATTCAGAGCTTTGGTGGCTGCAGAGAATTACGACATAATTGCCATCACTGAATCATGGATAAATTTAAACCTCAGAGATTTTAAAGGTGAATTTGAGTTGAAAAATTATAAAATGTTCAACAAAGATAGAAAGGACCGAGTTGGTGGAGGAGTGTTATTATACGTACGAGAACATCTTTACCCAACTGAAATAATCCTAGATACTACTCTCGAAATGATAGGAGTTAAGTTAAATTTAGATAAAATAAATATATGCATATACTTAGTCTACAGAAAACCGCACCAGTCTTCAGAACTTGATGTAATGCTATACGGCCTGCTAACAAAACAAATCGACAAGAAGACAGCTGTAATTTTGGGTGACTTTAACTGCAGTAAAATAAATTGGACTACAAAGCAAGCTGACAGGGAAGGCCAGAGACTTCTGGACTTTATCGATGAAAATTTCTTGACTCAGTGGATTAGTGAGCCAACAAGAGGTAAAAACATATTAGACCTCATATTGTCCACTGAAAGCGAATTGATTTCAAACACTTATGTTGGCGAAAAATTTGAAGGTAGTGACCACAATTTAATAGAATTTAATATCATAATATCAGCCTTAGAAAGAATTAAAAAAATACAGAGACCCCAATTTAACAGAGGAAACTACGACGCCATCAAAGCAGGCTTAGAGGCTTATGTGATATCAAATGAAGGTGTAAACAATAATTGGATAGAATTTAAGAATTTTGTCATGGAACAGCAAACAAAGAATATTCCAATTAAAACCCGAAGTTTAACCGTTAAACAAGATCCAACGTGGTTAACCAAAGAAATAAAAAGAATGATAAAAGACAGGCAAAAAATGTATAGGTTACTAAAAATAAAAGGTACTCAACAATTAAGGGAACAATATCATGTCTTAAGGAGAAAAATAAAAAGAGAGATAAAAATAGCAAAACGAGAAGAAGAAATACGAGTCGCTCAAAATTGTAGAATAAATCCAAAGGAGTTTTATGCCCTTGTAAACAATAGGAAGCCAATAAAGAACAATATTGGGCCATTGAGAGATTGTAATGGTACCTTAAGATACACTGACTACGATATAGCTTGTCTACTCAATAATTACTTCGCGAGTGTTTTTACTACTCAAATAACTTCTCCTATACCCGAGATAAATATTGTATACGACGGAGACGACCCATTCGAGAATGTTAGCTGTACAACCGAAGATGTTGTAAATTTAATAAATAAAATGAACGTCAACAAATCTCCTGGACCTGATATGTTTTATCCTAGAGTTTTGAAAGAAGCGAAGGAAGTTTTTAGTAAACACCTAGCCAAAATTTTTAATCAATCATTAAACAGTGGAACAGTTCCCATTGACTGGAAATATGCAAATGTTACGCCAATTTTTAAAAGTGGCTGTAGAGAGGTCGTGAAAAACTATCGACCGATCAGCTTGACGTCAGTGGTAGGGAAACTTTTAGAATCATTTATCTGCAAAAAAATTGTTTCGCATCTTGAATCAAAAGAGTTGCTTAGAGACTCACAACATGGATTCAGAAGAAACAGGTCCTGTCTAACGAACTTGCTGGACTTCTTTCAATATGTATATAAACAATATGATGAGGATAAGTCAATCGATATAATTTACTTGGATTTCCAGAAGGCGTTTGATAAAGTCCCTCACAATTTACTCATGGCCAAAGTTAGAGCAGTTGGAATTACGGGAAAAGTAGGAGATTGGATTGAGGACTGGCTTACCCATAGGTATCAGAGAGTGGTAATAAATGGATCTGCCTCAGAGTGGACAAAAGTTTCAAGTGGGGTGCCACAGGGCTCTGTGTTGGGCCCGCTGCTATTCATAATTTATATTAATGATTTGGAAACCAGTCTCGTATCGAAAGTTGTTAAATTTGCGGATGATGCGAAACTTGGAAGAGGAATATGCAACAAAGAAGACGCAACTGAGATTCAGAGAGATATAAATCTTATCGAAGAATGGTCAAAAAAATGGAAAATGCCTTTAAACTTTGATAAGAGTAAAGTAATGCATGTCGGAAGGAAAAATCCACAAGCGGTGTATACATTGTTCAATATGGAGTTAAAAGAAACAAAAGTCGAAAAAGACTTAGGGATTTATGTATCGAGCGATCTTAAGTTTAGTATGCAATGCAGTGAAGCGGAAAAAAAGGCATCCAAAATCCTAGGATACATAAAACGACAATTTAAATGCAGAAACGAGACCATAGTATTAAATTTATTTAATGCATTAGTTCGTCCCCATCTGGAATATTGTGCTCAATTGTGGTCACCTTATCTGAAGAAAGATATTGAAAGGCTTGAAAGAGTTCAAGAGAGAGCGACAAAATTAATACCATCCTTAAGAAAACATAACTATGAAACTAGATTGGAAAGACTCAAACTCTTCAGACTAGAAACGCGGAGAATGCGAGGCCAGCTCATAGAAACATTTAAAATACTAAATAGGATTGAAAATGTAGACCCTAATATATGGTTCAAAGTTAACGAATGTGAGACGAGGAACAATGGAATGAAGCTGGTTCCGTTGCGGTATCAAAAAAGTATAACAGGAAACTTTTTCTCATATAAAATTGTCAACCTCTGGAATAAACTGCCAAATGATGTAATTGCGAGTAAGACTAAAGAGACATTTAAACAAAGACTCGACAAAATAATACATACACTAGATTATTAATTAACTTTAAAAATATAAGGGAAAACCCCATGTAAATAAAAGAGGACCAAGACGACAGGATTCTGAAAAGAATGGAATTCAATACATTATGAATGCATATTGTAATCAAGAAAAGTGTATATAAATTAATTGACGGGATTTCCATTATTATACAAAGGTCCTAAGATAAGCATAAATATTGGAACGAAATCCAATAGTGGATTAAATTCAACGATGGTGTATATAGTTTAATGACGAGATACTTATATCATACCAGAAAAGAATATTGAGATTTTCAGCTGGTTAAGTTTCAAACTGTACTGTGAAATTCCTGGATTAGCACTATATTTCAACTGACCAGGTATCTTTTCAGTTTCCGTACCTGCGTTGCAGGTGGGAGAGGAGGGTGGGGAGAGCCTTCAACTTTACTGTCACTTTATCTCTAGCATTGTCTGTATTTTTTTTTTTTTTTTTTTTTAAATGTAAATATCATAGGTAATTGACAAAGGCACCTTCTCGGCATGGATCGAAAGATCTCTAGGGTGCTGATTATCCTTGTAACTCCTTGTAACTCTCTCTCTCTCTCTCTCTTCAGAAAGGCAAATTTCGCGGGACTTCGTGCTGGCGTGGCAGCGATAGAGGTGGAAGATAGTGACAACGTCGAGCAACCATGGAAGAATTTCAAAAACTCATTCATGGCCCTGCAGTCACGATTCATTCCATCAGAACGCGGCCGAGTCGGAGCTATTCAACCCAAGTGGTTCACCCCCGAAATCGGGAGAACCCTACGGAAGAGAAAAACCGCCTATCGCCAAGCGAAGAACACTGGAGAATTCGAGCACTACAAAAGTCTATGCCGAAGTGTCAAGTCCATGATAAGGGTGGCGAAACGCGCCGAAGAAGTCCGTGTGGCGAGTCTCTGCAAAGAGAGCCCCAAGGAATTCTTCGGATACGTAAACAGCCGTAAGCCGACACGTAGACGGATCGGTCCCTTGGTGAAAGAGGATGGTGAGCTAGAGCTCAGTGACGAAGCGAATGCGACCATCCTCAACAAGTACTTCTCGTCAGTTTTCACTGAGGAGAAGGACACCACCCCTGAGCCTCGTGACAAGTACGAAGGCTCAGAGCAATTGGAGAGATTTGACTTCGAAGAGACGACAGTGCGTTCAAAGATCGACGCTTTGAACCGCTACAAGTCGCCAGGGCCCGATGGCTTCTTACCACGGGTGCTGAAGGAAGTGCGAGATGAGGTCTCCCCACATCTCTGCTCGATCTTCAGGAAATCGCTCGAGACTGGATGCGTGCCAAAGGACTGGCGAGACGCGGAAGTCACCCCCATATTCAAAAAGGGTAACGCGAGCGAGCCATCTAACTACCGGCCGATCAGCCTGACGTCGGTAGTAGGAAAATTGATGGAAAGTATCCTGGTTGACAAAATAACGCAGCACGTCGAGTCCAACCACCTATTGAGGAATTCCCAACACGGGTTCCGGCGGCACAGGTCATGCCTAACGAACCTTTTGGAATTCTTCCACTTCGTGTTCAGCGAACACGACCGGGAGAAGGCGGTGGATGTCATCTACCTCGACTTGAAGAAGGCCTTCGACAAGGTGCCCCACCGCCGATTGCTGAAAAAGGTTCGAGCGCTAGGCATCGCCGGAGCTGTAGGTGACTGGATCGAAAACTGGCTGCATAGTCGAAGGCAGCGAGTAGTGGTGAACGGGCAAAAGTCCGGTTGGCTACCGGTAACAAGCGGCGTTCCCCAAGGCTCCGTGCTGGGCCCCCTACTCTTCATCATCTATGTAAACGACATAGATGATGGCATAACTGCGAGGATTTCCAAATTTGCCGACGATACCAAACTAGGTATGAACGTGGCAGACGCGGAAAACGTCGAGAGACTCCAAGCCGACTTGAGGAAACTCGGGGAGTGGTCAGACAAATGGCAAATGCCGTTCAATGTCGAAAAGTGCAAGGTGATGCACATCGGCCACAGAAATCCCCAAGCCGTCTACAGCCTCAAAAACTCGGCGCTCGAGAGCACAGACATGGAAAAAGACTTGGGAGTCGTGATCACCAGCGACCTCAAGTTTTCCAAGCAGTGCATCGAGGCGGAGAAGAAAGCCCAGAGAATCTTGGGGTATATCAAGCGACAGTTTGGGTATCGGAACAGGGAAATCGTTCTCACTCTCTTTAATTCCCTGGTCCGACCTCACCTGGAGTACGCAGTCCAGTTTTGGAGTCCATCCCTTCGGAAGGACATCGCCCGACTGGAGCGAGTACAAGCCAGGGCGACCAAACTGATCCCCTCGATCAGGCACAAAAGTTACGAAGCCCGCCTAGAAGAACTAAACCTCTTCTCACTGGAAACCCGAAGACGGCGCGGTCAATTAATCGAGGTCTTCAAAATCCTCCGAGGTATTGACCACGTAGGCAATGGGGACATGTTCCAACTAAGCGAGGGCGTAACGAGAAACCACGGCTACAAAATTGAGCTGCCGCGTTATCACCGGGACAGATGCGGGAACTTCTTCAGTTACAGTATCTGCAACGAGTGGAACGCGCTTCCGCCAGAAGTCGTGAACAGCGACTCTGTGGAGCAGTTCAAAAGGCGCCTGGATAAAGTCCTGGTTCGCTGACAGGCTCACGAGTCCCTGACTCGTAACAAGTACCCTCTCGTATGGACCGTAAGGTCTTCTAGGGTACTTCTTTTCCTTGTCTCTCTCTCTCTCTCTCTCTCTCTCTCTCCCTCTCCCTCTCCCTCCCTCCCTCTCTCTCCCCCTCCCTCCCTCCCTCTCTCTCTCTCTCTCTGTGTGCAGTTATTGTACACTGCAGTTTTATGAAATCTTATAATGGGTTCACGTTGAACCAAAATAACATTCGATGGAAGGGATTCCGTAAGAATAAGGGCCGTAAAAAGAGTATTGTTCCCTATATTAACCTTTTTTTGTAATTGTCCGAAAGGACTAGTCAAATGACCGGATTTCTTTTGTTTTCCTAAGCTGGTACTTTATTTCTGTTAATTCCCGCAACCTTATAAGCGTTTTACAAAAAAAACAAAGGACAGAAATATAATAATTGGGGCTGTATAATTACCAAAATTGATGCAAAAGTTTGGAGGTAACAATTACAATCCTATTTCTTCTATATAGTTAATATAGTTAGGTTTAATCGATGTTTGAAAAAAGGAAATCGTGATTTGAGCATAAAAATGAGAGAAATTGTGGCATTTGGCAACAATAGAAGGGAGGTTTCCAAACGCCACCTATCCGCTAACTAAATATTTGAACTTAGCCCTCAAATGACTTTAATCTTCTAGGAAAAACAATTAGTATAATGACTTTGTTTTTAAAGTTAAGATTATAATACCTGTAATTAAAAACAAAACCATTTACTGTAAATTAAACTCCAATAATTTCTATTTTAATGTGTTACAAATGCTTTAAATCGAGCTAATCTTGTTGAATGAGTACAATAAAGGCAACCTATTAAATCTTAGTAAATTGCTTATGCATAATAATACAACAATTCTAAGATTCGATAATAATAATGTTAAGCATTGTAAAATAAATTAATGTAAGTATAAAGTACAAATTTAATATTTGAACTCATATCGAATGTATAAATATTTATTCCATATGTAATCTGTTAAATAACGCCGTGTGGGGAGGGGGCTTTTTATTTAAAAGGGAATTTGGAAAGGGCCTCAGCATGAAAACTCAAACTCTATCAAGAGAGATAAATCATAAGGCTTTCCAAGTTCCCGCCGAATAAATAATCCGGAATCCAGCTCCAACATATCTTTACCCTTAAAGAAAATTATTGATTACCTTTACCCAGCCTACAATCAAAAAAGGTGAGAACTCTCTACCCTTTGAAGTCGGTTTCTTACGCACTTGGCACTACCAGAAGAATCAAACCAGTAGCCAACAAGCTGAACCAAGAAACCTATCCGGCTACCCAGGAATGGTACCAAAACTCGGTGAAGAATCACCCTTGACAACCAAACGTCTTGCCCCTATAAATACCAAGTAAAGAAAAGAGGACAGACGTTTTTGAAATGACTATTGCTCAGCTCCAGGTAGAGGGGCATATATCTGACAAGTACCATTCGTTCTGTGGTGTCTAAGCATTTTTTTTTCCTTTTCACGTAAAGTTATGGCCATGTGGACGATAGAGCACCATGTGTTTCCATAGGACAGTTTCGTGAAGAATGACTAGTCTGCCACAGCAGTTCATCGTGAGTTTCATCGCCGATTCAACATTCCCTAAAATCAGGCTGTTCCCACTTGTAACGTAATCTTACGGTGGGTTCATGCATTTCATACACGAGGTACGCTAATGAATAGCAGACCGGCGGTGGCACCCACAAACGGTATAACATAACATAACATAATTACACGGATGACAAAAGCCACAAGGGCCTATCAAAGGTCATCCGACTCTGCAAAACCCACCCACAAAAAGCACCATCACCAGGGGAAGACAAAATCAAAGTCTCCCACAATATAATATAACGGATGACAAAAGCCACAAGGGCTCATCATAGGTCATCCGAGTCAAGCGGCCTCTTTTTCAAGGCACCCAAACTCCCAGGAAAACTACATCCAGAGGATTGCATCCAGAAACAAGTGTATCACCAATCAAGGCTTGTCAACAACTAAATCATGCAGCTATAGATATATACAAACAATATTAATATATACAAAACTTAGGAACCATCACAACCTTCCCTTCCCATAAACTCATCCAACCTACTCTTAAATACATTTAGATTTGGACTACCTACTACCCTCTGCGGCAATTTGTTCCAGAAGTCTACCACTCTATTGGTGAAAAAATATTTTCTTAAATCCAACCTACACCCTTGCTTTTTAATTTTCAAGTGGTGACCTCTAGTCCGATTTCCATCATCTAACTCAAAAAACTTGCTAACATCCAATTTATCTATCCCGGAAAAAATTTTAAACAGCTCAATCATATCCCCTCTCACACACCTCCTTTCGAATGAGAACATATTTAATACCCTCAGTCTATCTTCATATTCAAGGTGCCTCAGGGAAGGAATAATCTTTGTTGCCCTCCGTTGCACTGACTCAAGAAGGTTAATATCGTGTCTAAAATGTGGGGACCATGCCTGTATACAGTACTCTAGATGTGGCCTAACATAAGAGTTATAGAGTTTAAGAATAACCTCCTTACTTTTGTAACTGACATTTCTCTTAATAAAACCCAGCACTCTATTTGCCCTATTTCTTGCTTCAATACACTGCTTAGAAAACCTTAATGACTTATCTATTACTACTCCTAGATCTTTCTCATCCTCTACTGAGCTCAGCCAATGCCCATCCATTTCATAGTTAAATTCTCTATTATCTTTTCCCATGTTAATAACTTTGCACTTATCAAGGTTGAAAGTCATTTGCCACTTATGTGCCCAGGATAACAATTTATTTAAGTCCCCCTGCACTTTAAAATTATCATCAATATCTTTAACTACAGCTGCTAATTTGGTATCATCCGCAAAAATTGACACTTTATTATTAACTGCCTCCCCAAGATCGTTTATATAGATGACAAATAATAATGGACCGAGAACTGATCCCTGAGGAACCCCACTGATAACATCCCTCCACTCTGACTTTACACCATTTAGCACTACCCTTTGCTTCCTGTCTTTCAGCCACTCAGCTATCCAATTTGAAACACCCCCACATATCCCAATCATTTCTAATTTATGAACTAGTCTCCTGTGTGGTACCTTATCAAATGCTTTACTAAAATCTAAGTAAATTATATCTACATTCTCTCCCTTATCTACTTGATCTGTTACAAACTCCAGAAAGTCTAGTAAGTTAGTCAAACATGATCTACCTGATCTAAACCCATGCTGAGCATCGCTGATTAACCCCTCCCTCTCTAGATGTTGGCAAATCCCTTTTTTAACTATTTTCTCAAGAATTTTACAGACTACAGGAGTTAGGCTAACCGGTCTAAAGTTATTTGGATCCTCTTTACTACCCTTCTTGAAAATGGGGACTACATTTGCTCTCTTCCAATCATCGGGTATTTCTCCATATTCCAATGACCTAGTATATAACTTGTCCAGAGCTATTGAGATACTTTCTACCCCTTCTTTAAGTATCCTAGAATGAATATTATCAGGGCCGGAGGCCTTGGTAGTATCTAAATCACCTATTAGTCCTTTTATCATCCTCCGATCCACACAAATGTTAGTAAACACCTCTTTTCCTGACCTATGAGTACTATACATAGGACTATTTAGTTTCTCTTTTGTAAATACTGATGCAAAATGACCATTTAGTACCTCAACTATTTCCTCATCAGTTTCTCTCACAAACCCTTCATATTTGATAGGTCCTATTTTAACTCTGCCACACTTGTTATTAATTTTATAGTAACTAAAGAACTTTCTAGGATCTTTGTTGCTATCCTGAGCTAATTTAATTTCTGACACCCTTTTGCTCTTCTTTATAATCTTATTTAACTCATTCCTAGCCATTCTATAATCACTTAAATTTTGAATATTATTTTCTACCTGTAATTTTTTATATGCCCTTTTCTTCTCTGAAATTTTTCTAGCTATCTCCTGATTCCACCATAATGGTTTCCTACTTTTGTTCCTAATGGTCTTCATTGGGATACATTGTTCTTGGACTACATTTATTATATGCTTGAAAGTATCCCACATCCCATAAGCATTTTTAGCTCTGAATTCTATATCCCAGTCTACCAAATTTAGCAAGCTTCGAAGTTTTACATAATCTCCCTTATGAAAATTTGGAACTTTTTCAGCATTCTCAGTTATTTTACCCTTCTCAATTCCCAAGTTAAAACGAACTATCTGATGGTCACTATTTCCCAATGCTTCCCCAACAGTCAATTCTTGAACTAAATGATCACTGTTAGAAAGTACTAAATCTAATATATTGTCCCCCCTCGTTGGCTCATTAACAAATTGATTCAAAAAATTATCCTCAAAGCATTCTATGAACCTGCCACTTGTTCTATCCCTACCTATCATATTTTCCCAGTCCACAGAGTTTAAGTTGAAGTCCCCAATAATAACTGCATCTGTTTCACATCCCTTACTTATTTCCCTTATCATTAGTTCATCTATATCATCAGTCTGCCCAGGTGGCCTGTAAAAAGCTCCCAAATGCACCATTCTATTTTTACTGAACCTAATATCTATCCAAAGTGACTCAACTCCATCCTGCTTTATTGAAGTATTTAAACTTGAAACAATGTTGTTTTTTATATAGATAATTATTCCTCCACCAATCCTACCTGTCCTTTGACTAATGTACATATTATAGCCCTGTAAATCAAATTCACTTATAGTGTCACTAAATTCTATTTCATTAACCCATGATTCAGTAACGCATAATATATCTATATCCTCATTGCTAATATAACTAAATAGCTCATCCTTCTTGTTTCTAAGACTACGAGCATTTGTATAGAAACAATTTAACCCCCCTATCCCTGAAGCACCTCTTGAAACTTGAATGACCTCACCTCTATCGCCTTGGAACCTATTTCTGTTATCTGCCAAGTCCATTCTACTTTCAGTACTATAATGTCCTCTCATAATTCCCTGACCACTATTAGTATCTAGTTTCCCGCCCGCAAAGACCTAATAACACGATCATACTCCTCCCACAACACATCTACCCCCCTCCTACTCAAATGCAGTCCATCCATCGCATACATTTCTTTCATTCCAACAAACCTATCCCACACATCCACAAACATGACACCTTCCATCTCACACATCCTCCTCACATAATCATTCAGCCCAATTGCACGAGACATCCATTCTACCCCAACATCCATTCTTGGAAGCACACCTGTCACAACACCTTTCATTCTACTTTCTTTCACCTTTTCAATCAACCTCTTGTACCTCTCACGTAACTCACATGCACCCACTTTCTTCACATCATTGACTCCTACATGTGTAATCACAACCGCATCCCTTGCACAGCCAGACACCAGCTCCTCATACCTATCAGACAGATCTCTCACTCCAGCACCAGGCAAACACACCCTCAAACCATTCAATCTACTTGCATTCAACTTCCTATCTCAATATCTAACTCGCGAATCACCCATCACAAGCACTTCAGTCAGACTCCTATTCCTAACCCCCACAGACCTAACTCCATCCCCACTCCTATTCTCATTCAAACTACCAGTCACTCGAACTCCACCCCCACCCCCATCAGTCATTTCACTTCCAGTTACTTCCTCTCTTAGGGCACTGAATCTATTAGTCAAGCTAATAGGTTCTGTGTCCCTCTGACTCACACACCTATTCTCCCCCTGGCTAACCACCTCAACAGAGGCAACCCTATTCTCACAAAGAACAGGAGAAGCCTCCCTAGCTTCACGTTTCCTTACCACTCTCCACTGACCCCCATCCTCAATAGGCCTCTTTCTAACTAATCTAAGGGGGCTAACTTCACTATCACTAGAAATATCATATCCTACCTCCTCCACCGGCCTTCTACCTTCACCTGAAACATCTAACTGGCCTACCTCACCACCTAACCTATTCCCAAATCTAGGCCTAACACTAAGTTCCCTCCTGAGCTCAGCAACTAACCCCTCCAGCCTACATATCCTGTCTAAATCCTGCCTTCTCATCCCCTCTAAATCTACAATGCATTCACGCAGCCCACATACAACACATGTATACCCCTCACCTAATACACCACAACCAATGCATACATTCCGACACTCATGCTCACTTTCATCCCCAAACTCCATCACTTATTCAAACAAAGAAAGAACTTAAGTAGCAATAAGAAAAAAAAGAAGAGCAACTTAGCTTTCGCTGATTGTGGTGAGAAAAAAACAAAAAACAAACAAACTATAGAAAAATCTGAAAAATAGATCAACAGACTGAGAGCTCTATAAAACACGTGCTACCTGTTCGAAGGTCAGTCGAACGCCTCAGACAAGGTTGTTGCGCATTCCGAATCGCTCTGCTTGGAGATACACTACTGAACTTGGGGTCGAGAATCGTTTGGTAAGGCGTATTTTGCAATTTTGCATGAAGACCGGCATTTCTACCCGTACAAATTTGTCATTGCATAACAGTTGAGACCAGTGGACTTAATTTTATACGTCAGATAGAAGAAATATTTGAGGCAAATGAAAAAACTCATTTTGTTAATAAGTGATGAAGCTCATTTTCATTTCAAAGCACAAAATTGACGGTTTGGTGTACTGTTGAAAGGCTGGCGTCATTGGTCTTTACTTTTTTTAAGACCATAATGGAAATGCTGTTACTGTGAACTCCGAGAGTAACATCGAGATGATAAACAACTTATTTGTATCTGAATAACGACGAAAATGTTTTCTTATCCGACGTGAATGGTTTTAGCAAGATGGGGCGACGGCCCAAACAGCTAGAACATCAATGGACTTTCTTAACACTTTGTTTGGTGACTGCTTCATTTCCAGATTTTCTGACACTCCCTGACCCCCTCGGTCCCCTGATTTGTTGATATGTGATTATTTTTTGTGTAAAAAACTCAAAAGATAAGTACAGTATATTGGACGATTTGTTGAAGCTATTTGCGTGCAAGTCGACTAAATTCATAGGGCAATGCTAAAGAGTGGAGGCCGACTTACAAGAACTTCAGAAGGGTGTCAATAACACCACATGTCAGATGTTGTTTTCTTCAAGTGATTTTGTCAAATGCTATTTCAATACGAACACATTTATTTTAATAAAATCTTTTTGAAGCTATAATTAATAATTTAGTGAATATTTGAATTTACACAAACATACACACCCTCTTGAAAAGAAGTCTTTTCCCAGGCTCAAATATTCCGACCGACCATTGATTTTGCCTTGGTCACATGTCTTCCTTCTAAATCACAACAATCTCGGTACAAACAGAACTGCCATTTCACCATTTCATTCCATTTGTTCATTAACGCCCATCTAATTGACTGAAATCCTATAAACATTTATAAAACTTTCTTCCGGCTTTATTATCAATTCTTTCCTCAACATTTATCTATTCTTTTGAGTCTGCTCTGCTCTGTTCTCTCTCTCTCTCTCTCTCTCTCCCGAGCACACATCAACGAACATTCACTTCAGACAAAGCTCCTCCACAGAAACCCCATTGATCAAGCTCACTTTCTATCCACATATAAAAACAATAAGAGATTATGCCACATTTCTCACTAGTGCCCTCAATCGTAGTTCGCAAGCACGAGTAACGGCAATTGCCAAGGCTCCCCCCTCCCAAATTTCCAGTCACTAATGGAAGCATCGCTAGCCCCTATAAAAGAGGAACTGGCAAACTTCTCTCGCCGAATAGCATCCCTAGAACACTATTGAAAGATGCCAATAAACGATGACCTAATTCAGTTTTAAAATGGGACAGCCAGGCACAAGATTTACGGGATGCCATAAAACGAGATGTCATCAATCCCACCCTTTTGGAACATTCAAAGCAAGACTGTCCATAACGTTTCATTACTGACGCCTCTAATCTTTGCCTCGGTGCAGTCCTTCAGCAGTATTATGGAAATAGGTGGGAGGTTCTGGGCTTCTTTAGCAAATCTTTGCGTGGCCTGGAAATAAAACATAGTACATTCACTAAAGAATTAACCACAATTTATCTTGCAATCAAGCACTTTCAACATTTACTTGAAGGGACAAGTTTCTTCGTGCTCACAGATTGAAAGGGCATAATTGATGCCACTAAATACCTCAACACACGACACTTTCCTGAAGAAACCCGTTCATTTGAATTAATTTCACAATACACAAGTGACATTCGTCATATTGCAGGGAAGAATAATCCTACTGACGCCCTCTCTAGAGCCCCCATCATCAAATGCAACATGCAATCTGTTACACATACACAAATAACATCAGCATTTCAAAATAGCACTCTAGATCACTCATGCCATGCAATAAATACATCTGTTACTTCCTATTCTATTATTGATTCTACAGGACTTGCAAGATCCCAATCAACAGATCTGCAACTTGCTAAACTACAAGATGATGATAGTATCTTCCTTAAGTTTTACAAATTAGCACTCTCATCCTCTTCTCACTCTCTCATTTGTGATTTATCAAACGGTTTAGTATATACTTATCTCACTTCTGAATTTCGCAAACTAACATTTGATTTTTATTATAATCTTGGCCATTTAGTTACTATAGTAACTATTAAATCTATCTCAGACCAATTTGTCTGGCAAGGAATGAGAAGATATTCCATCTTGGGTTCGTAATTGCCTTTCATGTCAGACGGCTAAAGTGCCAGACACACAAAGCTACCTTGCACACAATTTTCTGCAACACAATCCAGATTTCACACCATTCATGTGGATTTAGTCAGTAGTTTTCCTGCAACTCAAGAAGGCTACAAGTATCTTCTCACAGTTATATGCCGGGTTTTTTCAAAATGAATTAAGGCATATTCATTAAAGGACATGACGTCAGAGTCTGTAGTTGACGCCTTTTTCACTCATTACATCTCAAGATTTGGTGCCCCTGTTGAAATAATCTCTGATAATGGCCTTCAATTTCATTAAGGATTATTTTAGGAATTACTAAAGCTAAATACCACAGAACACATTTTTATTTTCCGGCAAACGCCTATGGCAAATCTGTGCTAGAAAGATGCCATCTTTCTCTAAAAAGCTCCCTGCTAGCCAAAGAAGATCCTAGTGATTGGCTAAAAAATTTACCCGCAACTCTGCTCGCTTTGCGTAACAATTCCTATCAGGAGACAGGATATTCTACAGCACAAATTGTTTTTGGCACTCCCTTACGACTCCTAGGTGACTTGTTTCTCACCAAAAATACAGATCCCTTACAACACAAAACAATACAACAACATCAGAAGACCATGAAATCACTTGCCCCAATAACTTCCAGACCTATTTTGAAACAAGCTACTTTTAATCCTAAGAAGCTTGATACTCGTATTCATCTTTTCCTAAAAGAAACACAGATTCGCCCCAGTTTTTCAACACCATACAAGGGTCCATATAATATCTTAAAAAGACATCAACATTTATATACTCTCCAAGGACCCAACGACTCATTGAAGACACACATTGGCAATACCAAACCAGCATATTTTGATCCCCCCACAAATTCTACCGCAAATGTTACCCTTAGTTCTTCAGCGCCAGCCCATGACACTCTTCCTCCCAAACAACAGCATCCGACTCATACCACCACGCACACGCTGAAATCTATACTATGAGCAAATTGATTTCCTTCACTATTTATCAATGTATTTATGTTTTAACCAGTCTAAGTACTTTTTAAATGTTATGATGATATGATGGGTGAGGCGATTAGTTGCGACGACAAACGGATGTTAGATTTTTTTTTACACTCTTTCATTATATATTTATAAGACAAAAATTTCCCCTCAGACAATTTATTTTGGCCTTCGACTTTCACACTGAATTGACGCATACACATTCAGGTGAACTACAGCTGGACAAAAATGACCTTTTGACCACCGTATTTCAAAATGTATCATTTGTATATTTAAATTTTATCATGTAAATACCGTCTTAATTATTACGCACTCTGTACAAATTTGACCTAATTATTCTGTATAACTATTTTTAATCATTGTTTTACTTTAATAATATTTGATGTATCGAATTAACATTTAGTTTACATGAACAAATGTAATTTTATACTCGTGTATTATTTTAACCAACGAATTATTGTACATCTTACCTCATACCTTTATTTATCATATTCACCATGCCAATGAATCTTCATTATTATATTTTGACTCGATTGATTAATTCCGATTGAATTATATCATTTTTTTTATTCGAATGTACTTAATTGTTGCTACTTTCATCTTATTTAATAATTTATATATTTTGTATGTAACCACACAAATGTAACTACATTTACTAATTCTATGTTTACCTGGCCATTAGGATTCCTTTTAAGGGTCTCATAAATGGAAGTATCCGAAAGTAAGATATTCATCTTATCTAAATATAGAGATTTGTCAATTAGTACAACAAAGAATTTCACTCAACTGTTCGCTCTCTACCTAAAGGATCCTCTGACCTCATTAGCAAATTTAAATCTTCAAATGCTTTCCTTCCCTACCTGTATGGTATTATTAAAACCCATAAACCTGATAACCCCATGCGCCCCATAATTAGCTCTGTTGGGTGTGTTTCGTGTACCCTATCAAATTGTTAGCCTCTCTCTTAAGCTATTTGATTGGGACCATTTCCAATTCGTATATTAATATCAATAATATGCACATCATTAGTAAAATTAATGAGCTTCCCTACCCTGATAATTTTAGCCTGGTTAGTTTCGATGTTTGTTCCAACTTTACTAAGGTTCCCGTACCCGATCTCTTGAATTTCTTTGAACAACACCGACAAAGTTGCTCTCCCTATATCCGCTTCTACCCTCATTAAACTCATTGCTTCAACAAATGCAAATTTACCTTTAATGGAAAATTTTATCGTCAAACCTTTGGAATGGCAATGGGGAATTGTTTGTCCCAGCTCCTCGCCAACCTTTACATGGAATTCTTCGAATCTAGAATACCTCCCCAAATTACTGAAACCCCTATAGCTTGGATGCTTTATATTGATGGTATTCTTTGCCTTTGGCCTAATAATTTAAATATTAATACATTTCTTACTAAAATTAACACCTTGGTGCCCTCGACTAAATTTACTTTCGAAGTTGTGATGGGTGATTCGCGAGTTAGATATTTAGATAGGAAGTTGAATGCAAGTAGATTGAATGGTTTGAGGGTGTGTTTGCCGGGTGCTGGAGTGAGAGATCTGTCTGATAGGTATGAGGAACTGGTGTCTGGCTGTGCAAGGGATGCTGTTGTGATTACACATGTAGGAGTGAATGATGTGAAGAAAGTGGGTGCATGTGAGTTACGTGAGAGGTACAAGAGGTTGATTGAAAAGGTGAAAGAAAGTAGAATGAAAGGTGTTGTGACAGGTGTGCTTCCAAGAATGGATGTTGGGGTAGAATGGATGTCTCGTGCAATTGGGCTGAATGATTATGTGAGGAGGATGTGTGAGATGGAAGGTGTCATGTTTGTGGATGTGTGGGATAGGTTTGTTGGAATGAAAGAAATGTATGCGATGGATGGACTGCATTTGAGTAGGAGGGGGGTAGATGTGTTGTGGGAGGAGTATGATCGTGTTATTAGGTCTTTGCGGGCGGGAAACTAGATACTAATAGTGGTCAGGGAATTATGAGAGGACATTATAGTACTGAAAGTAGAATGGACTTGGCAGATAACAGAAATAGGTTCCAAGGCGATAGAGGTGAGGTCATTCAAGTTTCAAGAGGTGCTTCAGGGATAGGGGGGTTAAATTGTTTCTATACAAATGCTCGTAGTCTTAGAAACAAGAAGGATGAGCTATTTAGTTATATTAGCAATGAGGATATAGATATATTATGCGTTACTGAATCATGGGTTAATGAAATAGAATTTAGATAGGAAGTTGAATGCAAGTAGATTGAATGGTTTGAGGGTGTGTTTGCCGGGTGCTGGAGTGAGAGATCTGTCTGATAGGTATGAGGAACTGGTGTCTGGCTGTGCAAGGGATGCTGTTGTGATTACACATGTAGGAGTGAATGATGTGAAGAAAGTGGGTGCATGTGAGTTACGTGAGAGGTACAAGAGGTTGATTGAAAAGGTGAAAGAAAGTAGAATGAAAGGTGTTGTGACAGGTGTGCTTCCAAGAATGGATGTTGGGGTAGAATGGATGTCTCGTGCAATTGGGCTGAATGATTATGTGAGGAGGATGTGTGAGATGGAAGGTGTCATGTTTGTGGATGTGTGGGATAGGTTTGTTGGAATGAAAGAAATGTATGCGATGGATGGACTGCATTTGAGTAGGAGGGGGGTAGATGTGTTGTGGGAGGAGTATGATCGTGTTATTAGGTCTTTGCGGGCGGGAAACTAGATACTAATAGTGGTCAGGGAATTATGAGAGGACATTATAGTACTGAAAGTAGAATGGACTTGGCAGATAACAGAAATAGGTTCCAAGGCGATAGAGGTGAGGTCATTCAAGTTTCAAGAGGTGCTTCAGGGATAGGGGGGTTAAATTGTTTCTATACAAATGCTCGTAGTCTTAGAAACAAGAAGGATGAGCTATTTAGTTATATTAGCAATGAGGATATAGATATATTATGCGTTACTGAATCATGGGTTAATGAAATAGAATTTAGTGACACTATAAGTGAATTTGATTTTCAGGGCTATAATATGTACATTAGTCAAAGGACAGGTAGGATTGGTGGAGGAATAATTATCTATATAAAAAACAACATTGTTTCAAGTTTAAATACTTCAATAAAGCAGGATGGAGTTGAGTCACTTTGGATAGATATTAGGTTCAGTAAAAATAGAATGGTGCATTTGGGAGCTTTTTACAGGCCACCTGGGCAGACTGATGATATAGATGAACTAATGATAAGGGAAATAAGTAAGGGATGTGAAACAGATGCAGTTATTATTGGGGACTTCAACTTAAACTCTGTGGACTGGGAAAATATGATAGGTAGGGATAGAACAAGTGGCAGGTTCATAGAATGCTTTGAGGATAATTTTTTGAATCAATTTGTTAACGATTCAACGAGGGGGGACAATATATTAGATTTAGTACTTTCTAACAGTGATCATTTAGTTCAAGAATTGACTGTTGGGGAAGCATTGGGAAATAGTGACCATCAGATAGTTCGTTTTAACTTGGGAATTGAGAAGGGTAAAATAACTGAGAATGCTGAAAAAGTTCCAAATTTTCATAAGGGAGATTATGTAAAACTTCGAAGCTTGCTAAATTTGGTAGACTGGGATATAGAATTCAGAGGTAAAAATGCTTATGGGATGTGGGATACTTTCAAGCATATAATAAATGTAGTCCAAGAACAATGTATCCCAATGAAGGCCATTAGGAACAAAAGTAGGAAACCATTATGGTGGAATCAGGAGATAGCTAGAAAAATTTCAGAGAAGAAAAGGGCATATAAAAAATTACAGGTAGAAAATAATATTCAAAATTTAAGTGATTATAGAATGGCTAGGAATGAGTTAAATAAGATTATAAAGAAGAACAAAAGGGTGTCAGAAATTAAATTAGCTCAGGATAGCAACAAAGATCCTAGAAAGTTCTTTAGTTACTATAAAATTAATAACAAGTGTGGCAGAGTTAAAATAGGACCTATCAAATATGAAGGGTTTGTGAGAGAAACTGATGAGGAAATAGTTGAGGTACTAAATGGTCATTTTGCATCAGTATTTACAAAAGAGAAACTAAATAGTCCTATGTATAGTACTCATAGGTCAGGAAAAGAGGTGTTTACTAACATTTGTGTGGATCGGAGGATGATAAAAGGACTAATAGGTGATTTAGATACTACCAAGGCCTCCGGCCCTGATAATATTCATTCTAGGATACTTAAAGAAGGGGTAGAAAGTATCTCAATAGCTCTGGACAAGTTATATACTAGGTCACTGGAATATGGAGAAATACCCGATGATTGGAAGAGAGCGAATGTAGTCCCCATTTTCAAGAAGGGTAGTAAAGAGGATCCAAATAACTTTAGACCGGTTAGCCTAACTCCTGTAGTCTGTAAAATTCTTGAGAAAATAGTTAAAAAAGGAATTTGCCAACATCTAGAGAGGGAGGGGTTAATCAGCGATGCTCAGCATGGGTTTAGATCAGGTAGATCATGTTTGACTAACTTACTAGACTTTCTGGAGTTTGTAACAGATCAAGTAGATAAGGGAGAGAATGTAGATATAATTTACTTAGATTTTAGTAAAGCATTTGATAAGGTACCACACAGGAGACTAGTTCATAAATTAAAAATGATTGGGATATGTGGGGGTGTTTCAAATTGGATAGCTGAGTGGCTGAAAGACAGGAAGCAAAGGGTAGTGCTAAATGGTGTAAAGTCAGAGTGGAGGGATGTTATCAGTGGGGATTATGCCACATTTCTCACTAGTGCCCTCAATCGTAGTTCGCAAGCACGAGTAACGGCAATTGCCAAGGCTCCCCCCTCCCAAATTTCCAGTCACTAATGGAAGCATCGCTAGCCCCTATAAAAGAGGAACTGGCAAACTTCTCTCGCCGAATAGCATCCCTAGAACACTATTGAAAGATGCCAATAAACGATGACCTAATTCAGTTTTAAAATGGGACAGCCAGGCACAAGATTTACGGGATGCCATAAAACGAGATGTCATCAATCCCACCCTTTTGGAACATTCAAAGCAAGACTGTCCATAACGTTTCATTACTGACGCCTCTAATCTTTGCCTCGGTGCAGTCCTTCAGCAGTATTATGGAAATAGGTGGGAGGTTCTGGGCTTCTTTAGCAAATCTTTGCGTGGCCTGGAAATAAAACATAGTACATTCACTAAAGAATTAACCACAATTTATCTTGCAATCAAGCACTTTCAACATTTACTTGAAGGGACAAGTTTCTTCGTGCTCACAGATTGAAAGGGCATAATTGATGCCACTAAATACCTCAACACACGACACTTTCCTGAAGAAACCCGTTCATTTGAATTAATTTCACAATACACAAGTGACATTCGTCATATTGCAGGGAAGAATAATCCTACTGACGCCCTCTCTAGAGCCCCCATCATCAAATGCAACATGCAATCTGTTACACATACACAAATAACATCAGCATTTCAAAATAGCACTCTAGATCACTCATGCCATGCAATAAATACATCTGTTACTTCCTATTCTATTATTGATTCTACAGGACTTGCAAGATCCCAATCAACAGATCTGCAACTTGCTAAACTACAAGATGATGATAGTATCTTCCTTAAGTTTTACAAATTAGCACTCTCATCCTCTTCTCACTCTCTCATTTGTGATTTATCAAACGGTTTAGTATATACTTATCTCACTTCTGAATTTCGCAAACTAACATTTGATTTTTATTATAATCTTGGCCATTTAGTTACTATAGTAACTATTAAATCTATCTCAGACCAATTTGTCTGGCAAGGAATGAGAAGATATTCCATCTTGGGTTCGTAATTGCCTTTCATGTCAGACGGCTAAAGTGCCAGACACACAAAGCTACCTTGCACACAATTTTCTGCAACACAATCCAGATTTCACACCATTCATGTGGATTTAGTCAGTAGTTTTCCTGCAACTCAAGAAGGCTACAAGTATCTTCTCACAGTTATATGCCGGGTTTTTTCAAAATGAATTAAGGCATATTCATTAAAGGACATGACGTCAGAGTCTGTAGTTGACGCCTTTTTCACTCATTACATCTCAAGATTTGGTGCCCCTGTTGAAATAATCTCTGATAATGGCCTTCAATTTCATTAAGGATTATTTTAGGAATTACTAAAGCTAAATACCACAGAACACATTTTTATTTTCCGGCAAACGCCTATGGCAAATCTGTGCTAGAAAGATGCCATCTTTCTCTAAAAAGCTCCCTGCTAGCCAAAGAAGATCCTAGTGATTGGCTAAAAAATTTACCCGCAACTCTGCTCGCTTTGCGTAACAATTCCTATCAGGAGACAGGATATTCTACAGCACAAATTGTTTTTGGCACTCCCTTACGACTCCTAGGTGACTTGTTTCTCACCAAAAATACAGATCCCTTACAACACAAAACAATACAACAACATCAGAAGACCATGAAATCACTTGCCCCAATAACTTCCAGACCTATTTTGAAACAAGCTACTTTTAATCCTAAGAAGCTTGATACTCGTATTCATCTTTTCCTAAAAGAAACACAGATTCGCCCCAGTTTTTCAACACCATACAAGGGTCCATATAATATCTTAAAAAGACATCAACATTTATATACTCTCCAAGGACCCAACGACTCATTGAAGACACACATTGGCAATACCAAACCAGCATATTTTGATCCCCCCACAAATTCTACCGCAAATGTTACCCTTAGTTCTTCAGCGCCAGCCCATGACACTCTTCCTCCCAAACAACAGCATCCGACTCATACCACCACGCACACGCTGAAATCTATACTATGAGCAAATTGATTTCCTTCACTATTTATCAATGTATTTATGTTTTAACCAGTCTAAGTACTTTTTAAATGTTATGATGATATGATGGGTGAGGCGATTAGTTGCGACGACAAACGGATGTTAGATTTTTTTTTACACTCTTTCATTATATATTTATAAGACAAAAATTTCCCCTCAGACAATTTATTTTGGCCTTCGACTTTCACACTGAATTGACGCATACACATTCAGGTGAACTACAGCTGGACAAAAATGACCTTTTGACCACCGTATTTCAAAATGTATCATTTGTATATTTAAATTTTATCATGTAAATACCGTCTTAATTATTACGCACTCTGTACAAATTTGACCTAATTATTCTGTATAACTATTTTTAATCATTGTTTTACTTTAATAATATTTGATGTATCGAATTAACATTTAGTTTACATGAACAAATGTAATTTTATACTTGTGTATTATTTTAACCAACGAATTATTGTACATCTTACCTCATACCTTTATTTATCATATTCACCATGCCAATGAATCTTCATTATTATATTTTGACTCGATTGATTAATTCCGATTGAATTATATCATTTTTTTTATTCGAATGTACTTAATTGTTGCTACTTTCATCTTATTTAATAATTTATATATTTTGTATGTAACCACACAAATGTAACTACATTTACTAATTCTATGTTTACCTGGCCATTAGGATTCCTTTTAAGGGTCTCATAAATGGAAGTATCCGAAAGTAAGATATTCATCTTATCTAAATATAGAGATTTGTCAATTAGTACAACAAAGAATTTCACTCAACTGTTCGCTCTCTACCTAAAGGATCCTCTGACCTCATTAGCAAATTTAAATCTTCAAATGCTTTCCTTCCCTACCTGTATGGTATTATTAAAACCCATAAACCTGATAACCCCATGCGCCCCATAATTAGCTCTGTTGGGTGTGTTTCGTGTACCCTATCAAATTGTTAGCCTCTCTCTTAAGCTATTTGATTGGGACCATTTCCAATTCGTATATTAATATCAATAATATGCACATCATTAGTAAAATTAATGAGCTTCCCTACCCTGATAATTTTAGCCTGGTTAGTTTCGATGTTTGTTCCAACTTTACTAAGGTTCCCGTACCCGATCTCTTGAATTTCTTTGAACAACACCGACAAAGTTGCTCTCCCTATATCCGCTTCTACCCTCATTAAACTCATTGCTTCAACAAATGCAAATTTACCTTTAATGGAAAATTTTATCGTCAAACCTTTGGAATGGCAATGGGGAATTGTTTGTCCCAGCTCCTCGCCAACCTTTACATGGAATTCTTCGAATCTAGAATACCTCCCCAAATTACTGAAACCCCTATAGCTTGGATGCTTTATATTGATGGTATTCTTTGCCTTTGGCCTAATAATTTAAATATTAATACATTTCTTACTAAAATTAACACCTTGGTGCCCTCGACTAAATTTACTTTCGAAGTTGTGATGGGTGATTCGCGAGTTAGATATTTAGATAGGAAGTTGAATGCAAGTAGATTGAATGGTTTGAGGGTGTGTTTGCCGGGTGCTGGAGTGAGAGATCTGTCTGATAGGTATGAGGAACTGGTGTCTGGCTGTGCAAGGGATGCTGTTGTGATTACACATGTAGGAGTGAATGATGTGAAGAAAGTGGGTGCATGTGAGTTACGTGAGAGGTACAAGAGGTTGATTGAAAAGGTGAAAGAAAGTAGAATGAAAGGTGTTGTGACAGGTGTGCTTCCAAGAATGGATGTTGGGGTAGAATGGATGTCTCGTGCAATTGGGCTGAATGATTATGTGAGGAGGATGTGTGAGATGGAAGGTGTCATGTTTGTGGATGTGTGGGATAGGTTTGTTGGAATGAAAGAAATGTATGCGATGGATGGACTGCATTTGAGTAGGAGGGGGGTAGATGTGTTGTGGGAGGAGTATGATCGTGTTATTAGGTCTTTGCGGGCGGGAAACTAGATACTAATAGTGGTCAGGGAATTATGAGAGGACATTATAGTACTGAAAGTAGAATGGACTTGGCAGATAACAGAAATAGGTTCCAAGGCGATAGAGGTGAGGTCATTCAAGTTTCAAGAGGTGCTTCAGGGATAGGGGGGTTAAATTGTTTCTATACAAATGCTCGTAGTCTTAGAAACAAGAAGGATGAGCTATTTAGTTATATTAGCAATGAGGATATAGATATATTATGCGTTACTGAATCATGGGTTAATGAAATAGAATTTAGATAGGAAGTTGAATGCAAGTAGATTGAATGGTTTGAGGGTGTGTTTGCCGGGTGCTGGAGTGAGAGATCTGTCTGATAGGTATGAGGAACTGGTGTCTGGCTGTGCAAGGGATGCTGTTGTGATTACACATGTAGGAGTGAATGATGTGAAGAAAGTGGGTGCATGTGAGTTACGTGAGAGGTACAAGAGGTTGATTGAAAAGGTGAAAGAAAGTAGAATGAAAGGTGTTGTGACAGGTGTGCTTCCAAGAATGGATGTTGGGGTAGAATGGATGTCTCGTGCAATTGGGCTGAATGATTATGTGAGGAGGATGTGTGAGATGGAAGGTGTCATGTTTGTGGATGTGTGGGATAGGTTTGTTGGAATGAAAGAAATGTATGCGATGGATGGACTGCATTTGAGTAGGAGGGGGGTAGATGTGTTGTGGGAGGAGTATGATCGTGTTATTAGGTCTTTGCGGGCGGGAAACTAGATACTAATAGTGGTCAGGGAATTATGAGAGGACATTATAGTACTGAAAGTAGAATGGACTTGGCAGATAACAGAAATAGGTTCCAAGGCGATAGAGGTGAGGTCATTCAAGTTTCAAGAGGTGCTTCAGGGATAGGGGGGTTAAATTGTTTCTATACAAATGCTCGTAGTCTTAGAAACAAGAAGGATGAGCTATTTAGTTATATTAGCAATGAGGATATAGATATATTATGCGTTACTGAATCATGGGTTAATGAAATAGAATTTAGTGACACTATAAGTGAATTTGATTTTCAGGGCTATAATATGTACATTAGTCAAAGGACAGGTAGGATTGGTGGAGGAATAATTATCTATATAAAAAACAACATTGTTTCAAGTTTAAATACTTCAATAAAGCAGGATGGAGTTGAGTCACTTTGGATAGATATTAGGTTCAGTAAAAATAGAATGGTGCATTTGGGAGCTTTTTACAGGCCACCTGGGCAGACTGATGATATAGATGAACTAATGATAAGGGAAATAAGTAAGGGATGTGAAACAGATGCAGTTATTATTGGGGACTTCAACTTAAACTCTGTGGACTGGGAAAATATGATAGGTAGGGATAGAACAAGTGGCAGGTTCATAGAATGCTTTGAGGATAATTTTTTGAATCAATTTGTTAACGATTCAACGAGGGGGGACAATATATTAGATTTAGTACTTTCTAACAGTGATCATTTAGTTCAAGAATTGACTGTTGGGGAAGCATTGGGAAATAGTGACCATCAGATAGTTCGTTTTAACTTGGGAATTGAGAAGGGTAAAATAACTGAGAATGCTGAAAAAGTTCCAAATTTTCATAAGGGAGATTATGTAAAACTTCGAAGCTTGCTAAATTTGGTAGACTGGGATATAGAATTCAGAGGTAAAAATGCTTATGGGATGTGGGATACTTTCAAGCATATAATAAATGTAGTCCAAGAACAATGTATCCCAATGAAGGCCATTAGGAACAAAAGTAGGAAACCATTATGGTGGAATCAGGAGATAGCTAGAAAAATTTCAGAGAAGAAAAGGGCATATAAAAAATTACAGGTAGAAAATAATATTCAAAATTTAAGTGATTATAGAATGGCTAGGAATGAGTTAAATAAGATTATAAAGAAGAACAAAAGGGTGTCAGAAATTAAATTAGCTCAGGATAGCAACAAAGATCCTAGAAAGTTCTTTAGTTACTATAAAATTAATAACAAGTGTGGCAGAGTTAAAATAGGACCTATCAAATATGAAGGGTTTGTGAGAGAAACTGATGAGGAAATAGTTGAGGTACTAAATGGTCATTTTGCATCAGTATTTACAAAAGAGAAACTAAATAGTCCTATGTATAGTACTCATAGGTCAGGAAAAGAGGTGTTTACTAACATTTGTGTGGATCGGAGGATGATAAAAGGACTAATAGGTGATTTAGATACTACCAAGGCCTCCGGCCCTGATAATATTCATTCTAGGATACTTAAAGAAGGGGTAGAAAGTATCTCAATAGCTCTGGACAAGTTATATACTAGGTCACTGGAATATGGAGAAATACCCGATGATTGGAAGAGAGCGAATGTAGTCCCCATTTTCAAGAAGGGTAGTAAAGAGGATCCAAATAACTTTAGACCGGTTAGCCTAACTCCTGTAGTCTGTAAAATTCTTGAGAAAATAGTTAAAAAAGGAATTTGCCAACATCTAGAGAGGGAGGGGTTAATCAGCGATGCTCAGCATGGGTTTAGATCAGGTAGATCATGTTTGACTAACTTACTAGACTTTCTGGAGTTTGTAACAGATCAAGTAGATAAGGGAGAGAATGTAGATATAATTTACTTAGATTTTAGTAAAGCATTTGATAAGGTACCACACAGGAGACTAGTTCATAAATTAAAAATGATTGGGATATGTGGGGGTGTTTCAAATTGGATAGCTGAGTGGCTGAAAGACAGGAAGCAAAGGGTAGTGCTAAATGGTGTAAAGTCAGAGTGGAGGGATGTTATCAGTGGGGTTCCTCAGGGATCAGTTCTCGGTCCATTATTATTTGTCATCTATATAAACGATCTTGGGGAGGCAGTTAATAATAAAGTGTCAATTTTTGCGGATGATACCAAATTAGCAGCTGTAGTTAAAGATATTGATGATAATTTTAAAGTGCAGGGGGACTTAAATAAATTGTTATCCTGGGCACATAAGTGGCAAATGACTTTCAACCTTGATAAGTGCAAAGTTATTAACATGGGAAAAGATAATAGAGAATTTAACTATGAAATGGATGGGCATTGGCTGAGCTCAGTAGAGGATGAGAAAGATCTAGGAGTAGTAATAGATAAGTCATTAAGGTTTTCTAAGCAGTGTATTGAAGCAAGAAATAGGGCAAATAGAGTGCTGGGTTTTATTAAGAGAAATGTCAGTTACAAAAGTAAGGAGGTTATTCTTAAACTCTATAACTCTTATGTTAGGCCACATCTAGAGTACTGTATACAGGCATGGTCCCCACATTTTAGACACGATATTAACCTTCTTGAGTCAGTGCAACGGAGGGCAACAAAGATTATTCCTTCCCTGAGGCACCTTGAATATGAAGATAGACTGAGGGTATTAAATATGTTCTCGTTCGAAAGGAGGTGTGTGAGAGGGGATATGATTGAGCTTTTTAAAAATTTTTCCGGGATAGATAAATTGGATGTTAGCAAGTTTTTTGAGTTAGATGATGGAAATCGGACTAGAGGTCACCACTTGAAAATTAAAAAGCAAGGGTGTAGGTTGGATTTAAGAAAATATTTTTTCACCAATAGAGTGGTAGACTTCTGGAACAAATTGCCGCAGAGGGTAGTAGGTAGTCCAAATCTAAATGTATTTAAGAGTAGGTTGGATGAGTTTATGGGAAGGGAAGGTTGTGATGGTTCCTAAGTTTTGTATATATTAATATTGTTTGTATATATCTATAGCTGCATGATTTAGTTCTTGACAAGCCTTGATTGGTGATACCCTTGTTTCTGGATGCAATCCTCTGGATGTAGTTTTCCTGGGAGTTTGGGTGCCTTGAAAAAGAGGCCGCTTGACTCGGATGACCTATGATGAGCCCTTGTGGCTTTTGTCATCCGTTATATTATATTGTGGGGGACTTTGATTTTGTCTTCCCCTGGTGATGGTGCTTTTTGTGGGTGGGTTTTGACGGAGGCGGATGACCTTTGATAGGCCCTTGTGGCTTTTGTCATCCGTGTAATTATGTTATGTTATGTTATGTTATGTTATGTTAAGTGAATTTGATTTTCAGGGCTATAATATGTACATTAGTCAAAGGACAGGTAGGATTGGTGGAGGAATAATTATCTATATAAAAAACAACATTGTTTCAAGTTTAAATACTTCAATAAAGCAGGATGGAGTTGAGTCACTTTGGATAGATATTAGGTTCAGTAAAAATAGAATGGTGCATTTGGGAGCTTTTTACAGGCCACCTGGGCAGACTGATGATATAGATGAACTAATGATAAGGGAAATAAGTAAGGGATGTGAAACAGATGCAGTTATTATTGGGGACTTCAACTTAAACTCTGTGGACTGGGAAAATATGATAGGTAGGGATAGAACAAGTGGCAGGTTCATAGAATGCTTTGAGGATAATTTTTTGAATCAATTTGTTAACGATTCAACGAGGGGGGACAATATATTAGATTTAGTACTTTCTAACAGTGATCATTTAGTTCAAGAATTGACTGTTGGGGAAGCATTGGGAAATAGTGACCATCAGATAGTTCGTTTTAACTTGGGAATTGAGAAGGGTAAAATAACTGAGAATGCTGAAAAAGTTCCAAATTTTCATAAGGGAGATTATGTAAAACTTCGAAGCTTGCTAAATTTGGTAGACTGGGATATAGAATTCAGAGGTAAAAATGCTTATGGGATGTGGGATACTTTCAAGCATATAATAAATGTAGTCCAAGAACAATGTATCCCAATGAAGGCCATTAGGAACAAAAGTAGGAAACCATTATGGTGGAATCAGGAGATAGCTAGAAAAATTTCAGAGAAGAAAAGGGCATATAAAAAATTACAGGTAGAAAATAATATTCAAAATTTAAGTGATTATAGAATGGCTAGGAATGAGTTAAATAAGATTATAAAGAAGAACAAAAGGGTGTCAGAAATTAAATTAGCTCAGGATAGCAACAAAGATCCTAGAAAGTTCTTTAGTTACTATAAAATTAATAACAAGTGTGGCAGAGTTAAAATAGGACCTATCAAATATGAAGGGTTTGTGAGAGAAACTGATGAGGAAATAGTTGAAGTACTAAATGGTCATTTTGCATCAGTATTTACAAAAGAGAAACTAAATAGTCCTATGTATAGTACTCATAGGTCAGGAAAAGAGGTGTTTACTAACATTTGTGTGGATCGGAGGATGATAAAAGGACTAATAGGTGATTTAGATACTACCAAGGCCTCCGGCCCTGATAATATTCATTCTAGAATACTTAAAGAAGGGGTAGAAAGTATCTCAATAGCTCTGGACAAGTTATATACTAGGTCATTGGAATATGGAGAAATACCCGATGATTGGAAGAGAGCGAATGTAGTCCCCATTTTCAAGAAGGGTAGTAAAGAGGATCCAAATAACTTTAGACCGGTTAGCCTAACTCCTGTAGTCTGTAAAATTCTTGAGAAAATAGTTAAAAAAGGAATTTGCCAACATCTAGAGAGGGAGGGGTTAATCAGCGATGCTCAGCATGGGTTTAGATCAGGTAGATCATGTTTGACTAACTTACTAGACTTTCTGGAGTTTGTAACAGATCAAGTAGATAAGGGAGAGAATGTAGATATAATTTACTTAGATTTTAGTAAAGCATTTGATAAGGTACCACACAGGAGACTAGTTCATAAATTAAAAATGATTGGGATATGTGGGGGTGTTTCAAATTGGATAGCTGAGTGGCTGAAAGACAGGAAGCAAAGGGTAGTGCTAAATGGTGTAAAGTCAGAGTGGAGGGATGTTATCAGTGGGGTTCCTCAGGGATCAGTTCTCGGTCCATTATTATTTGTCATCTATATAAACGATTTTGGGGAGGCAGTTAATAATAAAGTGTCAATTTTTGCGGATGATACCAAATTAGCAGCTGTAGTTAAAGATATTGATGATAATTTTAAAGTGCAGGGGGACTTAAATAAATTGTTATCCTGGGCACATAAGTGGCAAATGACTTTCAACCTTGATAAGTGCAAAGTTATTAACATGGGAAAAGATAATAGAGAATTTAACTATGAAATGGATGGGCATTGGCTGAGCTCAGTAGAGGATGAGAAAGATCTAGGAGTAGTAATAGATAAGTCATTAAGGTTTTCTAAGCAGTGTATTGAAGCAAGAAATAGGGCAAATAGAGTGCTGGGTTTTATTAAGAGAAATGTCAGTTACAAAAGTAAGGAGGTTATTCTTAAACTCTATAACTCTTATGTTAGGCCACATCTAGAGTACTGTATACAGGCATGGTCCCCACATTTTAGACACGATATTAACCTTCTTGAGTCAGTGCAACGGAGGGCAACAAAGATTATTCCTTCCCTGAGGCACCTTGAATATGAAGATAGACTGAGGGTATTAAATATGTTCTCGTTCGAAAGGAGGTGTGTGAGAGGGGATATGATTGAGCTTTTTAAAAAAATTTCCGGGATAGATAAATTGGATGTTAGCAAGTTTTTTGAGTTAGATGATGGAAATCGGACTAGAGGTCACCACTTGAAAATTAAAAAGCAAGGGTGTAGGTTGGATTTAAGAAAATATTTTTTCACCAATAGAGTGGTAGACTTCTGGAACAAATTGCCGCAGAGGGTAGTAGGTAGTCCAAATCTAAATGTATTTAAGAGTAGGTTGGATGAGTTTATGGGAAGGGAAGGTTGTGATGGTTCCTAAGTTTTGTATATATTAATATTGTTTGTATATATCTATAGCTGCATGATTTAGTTCTTGACAAGCCTTGATTGGTGATACCCTTGTTTCTGGATGCAATTCTCTGGATGTAGTTTTCCTGGGAGTTTGGGTGCCTTGAAAAAGAGGCCGCTTGACTCGGATGACCTATGATGAGCCCTTGTGGCTTTTGTCATCCGTTATATTATATTGTGGGGGACTTTGATTTTGTCTTCCCCTGGTGATGGTGCTTTTTGTGGGTGGGTTTTGACGGAGGCGGATGACCTTTGATAGGCCCTTGTGGCTTTTGTCATCCGTGTAATTATGTTATGTTATGTTATGTTATGTTAAGTGAATTTGATTTTCAGGGCTATAATATGTACATTAGTCAAAGGACAGGTAGGATTGGTGGAGGAATAATTATCTATATAAAAAACAACATTGTTTCAAGTTTAAATACTTCAATAAAGCAGGATGGAGTTGAGTCACTTTGGATAGATATTAGGTTCAGTAAAAATAGAATGGTGCATTTGGGAGCTTTTTACAGGCCACCTGGGCAGACTGATGATATAGATGAACTAATGATAAGGGAAATAAGTAAGGGATGTGAAACAGATGCAGTTATTATTGGGGACTTCAACTTAAACTCTGTGGACTGGGAAAATATGATAGGTAGGGATAGAACAAGTGGCAGGTTCATAGAATGCTTTGAGGATAATTTTTTGAATCAATTTGTTAACGATTCAACGAGGGGGGACAATATATTAGATTTAGTACTTTCTAACAGTGATCATTTAGTTCAAGAATTGACTGTTGGGGAAGCATTGGGAAATAGTGACCATCAGATAGTTCGTTTTAACTTGGGAATTGAGAAGGGTAAAATAACTGAGAATGCTGAAAAAGTTCCAAATTTTCATAAGGGAGATTATGTAAAACTTCGAAGCTTGCTAAATTTGGTAGACTGGGATATAGAATTCAGAGGTAAAAATGCTTATGGGATGTGGGATACTTTCAAGCATATAATAAATGTAGTCCAAGAACAATGTATCCCAATGAAGGCCATTAGGAACAAAAGTAGGAAACCATTATGGTGGAATCAGGAGATAGCTAGAAAAATTTCAGAGAAGAAAAGGGCATATAAAAAATTACAGGTAGAAAATAATATTCAAAATTTAAGTGATTATAGAATGGCTAGGAATGAGTTAAATAAGATTATAAAGAAGAACAAAAGGGTGTCAGAAATTAAATTAGCTCAGGATAGCAACAAAGATCCTAGAAAGTTCTTTAGTTACTATAAAATTAATAACAAGTGTGGCAGAGTTAAAATAGGACCTATCAAATATGAAGGGTTTGTGAGAGAAACTGATGAGGAAATAGTTGAAGTACTAAATGGTCATTTTGCATCAGTATTTACAAAAGAGAAACTAAATAGTCCTATGTATAGTACTCATAGGTCAGGAAAAGAGGTGTTTACTAACATTTGTGTGGATCGGAGGATGATAAAAGGACTAATAGGTGATTTAGATACTACCAAGGCCTCCGGCCCTGATAATATTCATTCTAGGATACTTAAAGAAGGGGTAGAAAGTATCTCAATAGCTCTGGACAAGTTATATACTAGGTCATTGGAATATGGAGAAATACCCGATGATTGGAAGAGAGCGAATGTAGTCCCCATTTTCAAGAAGGGTAGTAAAGAGGATCCAAATAACTTTAGACCGGTTAGCCTAACTCCTGTAGTCTGTAAAATTCTTGAGAAAATAGTTAAAAAAGGAATTTGCCAACATCTAGAGAGGGAGGGGTTAATCAGCGATGCTCAGCATGGGTTTAGATCAGGTAGATCATGTTTGACTAACTTACTAGACTTTCTGGAGTTTGTAACAGATCAAGTAGATAAGGGAGAGAATGTAGATATAATTTACTTAGATTTTAGTAAAGCATTTGATAAGGTACCACACAGGAGACTAGTTCATAAATTAAAAATGATTGGGATATGTGGGGGTGTTTCAAATTGGATAGCTGAGTGGCTGAAAGACAGGAAGCAAAGGGTAGTGCTAAATGGTGTAAAGTCAGAGTGGAGGGATGTTATCAGTGGGGTTCCTCAGGGATCAGTTCTCGGTCCATTATTATTTGTCATCTATATAAACGATCTTGGGGAGGCAGTTAATAATAAAGTGTCAATTTTTGCGGATGATACCAAATTAGCAGCTGTAGTTAAAGATATTGATGATAATTTTAAAGTGCAGGGGGACTTAAATAAATTGTTATCCTGGGCACATAAGTGGCAAATGACTTTCAACCTTGATAAGTGCAAAGTTATTAACATGGGAAAAGATAATAGAGAATTTAACTATGAAATGGATGGGCATTGGCTGAGCTCAGTAGAGGATGAGAAAGATCTAGGAGTAGTAATAGATAAGTCATTAAGGTTTTCTAAGCAGTGTATTGAAGCAAGAAATAGGGCAAATAGAGTGCTGGGTTTTATTAAGAGAAATGTCAGTTACAAAAGTAAGGAGGTTATTCTTAAACTCTATAACTCTTATGTTAGGCCACATCTAGAGTACTGTATACAGGCATGGTCCCCACATTTTAGACACGATATTAACCTTCTTGAGTCAGTGCAACGGAGGGCAACAAAGATTATTCCTTCCCTGAGGCACCTTGAATATGAAGATAGACTGAGGGTATTAAATATGTTCTCGTTCGAAAGGAGGTGTGTGAGAGGGGATATGATTGAGCTTTTTAAAAATTTTTCCGGGATAGATAAATTGGATGTTAGCAAGTTTTTTGAGTTAGATGATGGAAATCGGACTAGAGGTCACCACTTGAAAATTAAAAAGCAAGGGTGTAGGTTGGATTTAAGAAAATATTTTTTCACCAATAGAGTGGTAGACTTCTGGAACAAATTGCCGCAGAGGGTAGTAGGTAGTCCAAATCTAAATGTATTTAAGAGTAGGTTGGATGAGTTTATGGGAAGGGAAGGTTGTGATGGTTCCTAAGTTTTGTATATATTAATATTGTTTGTATATATCTATAGCTGCATGATTTAGTTCTTGACAAGCCTTGATTGGTGATACCCTTGTTTCTGGATGCAATCCTCTGGATGTAGTTTTCCTGGGAGTTTGGGTGCCTTGAAAAAGAGGCCGCTTGACTCGGATGACCTATGATGAGCCCTTGTGGCTTTTGTCATCCGTTATATTATATTGTGGGGGACTTTGATTTTGTCTTCCCCTGGTGATGGTGCTTTTTGTGGGTGGGTTTTGACGGAGGCGGATGACCTTTGATAGGCCCTTGTGGCTTTTGTCATCCGTGTAATTATGTTATGTTATGTTATGTTATCGCACACTTCCCTTCCTAGATATACTAATTCATCGGAAAAACCATTATTTCAAATATGAAAGATATAGAAAACCCACAGCCATAGACTTTTACATACATTTTTATTCTAACCACCATAATAGCATCAAACAAAGTGTTTTCTCCTCTATGTTTTTGCGTGCCTTTAGAATTGTCTCACCAGAATACCTAGACAAAGAAGTCGATAGAATATATAAAATAGGGATAAATTTGTCCTACCCTCTGTACTTTCTCGACAATTGTTATAAGTCCGCTAAGCGTTCTCATTATTAAACTAATGTTAATATCCCTAAGTTTCAGGCCTCAAAACTTATTAGTTTTACCCTATAACCATATCTTCATTAAATTACCTCGTTTACTTAGGCCTCTGAACATAAATGTTATTTTTAAGTATGAGAATTCAATTTATCGAATCATTATTCCCAATATTTAAGGCAATGCCTCCTGTCATTCCTTGAAAAGGTATTTAAGAATAAAGACGAAAACGCTCTGAATCGTTATTCACAAAGTTTTATGGAGCAACACCAACACTGGGTTAGGTTAGTCTTACTCATTCGACTAAATTAGGTTCGACCGCGAGTACCACAAACTAAAAAAGGCGTATCCTGCCTTGATCAATCGAGGTCAGGCTTTGTTTCAGTAAGATAATGCGAGGCCACACACTGCCAGGTTGACTATGGAGAAATTCAAACAGATGGACGGTGTTGAGATTCTTCCACATCCACCATTCAGTCCCGCTGCTGCTCCGAGTGACTACGGCCTATTCTCCTCAATGGTACACTTCCTCTTCGACCAGCGATTCAACACCTTTAATGGAGGGAAGGAAGCTTGTTTACAGTTTTTTATTTAAGCCAGCTGACTGGTAGACAGATGCTGCCTGATCACTGGAAGATCGTAGAGAGAAATGGGCTTTATTTTGAAGAATAAATCTCGGTGTTGCTCCTTATATATATGCAAAAAATCCCACAGGAAAATGAAAGGCGGATTCCAAGTACTTTCGAACTTGTTCAGTTCATTCTCAAGGAAAAACGTTATTCCTTGAGAATGAACTGAACAAGTTCAAAAGTACTTGGAATCCGCCTTTCATTTTCTTGTGTGTTTTTTTGCATTTATTTATGTACTTATATATATATATATATATATATATATATATATATATATATATATATATATATATATATATATATATATTGGAAGGACGTCAGGCTGGATACATGCTTTGTTGAAGTGTTGAGGTCGACAGCTGGTTTGCACCTGTTGAGCTCGTTTCGTTCAAAAGCTTTTCCAGCTTTCGAAAAGGAGCCTTCTGTTGACCCTGGAGAGGGCGGAGCAAAACAATAATGTTTTCAACTTTATATTCCCGAGACGTCTTCGACCTGCTTGCAGTCATTTTCGAGGAATAATAAATAATGGGACTGGGATGATTTAAGTGCTGAAATGCGTGATGAAGTATGAGAATTAGTTAGAAATATTGTGTAATAGGATAGATATGCTAAGGTGAATGGGATGGATTAGGTTGATAATGATGAAAGATTGTGCCAGGTTGCCTTGCAAACGCTGTCATTTTTCCTTTCATTTTTTATGTTACGTTTGATGATATTTTAATTTAGTTTTTCAGCATTCCAGTCTTCGTTCTCAGTATGTACTTATTCGAGTTCTCTTTAGAACACCCGAGTATTCCATTCGTTACTTTTAAATTTAGTTTTATTTATGTGCACTTGCTTGCTTTTGATTTTTCAAGCTCACCTTATTCCATTTTCCTGTCAGTTGTAGATCGGTCCGGTTTCTTCTTATGTCTTCATTCTGTTACTTTTAAACTTCTGATTGAAGTTCAACGTTCTGTTTTCTTCTTCGGTTAGTAATATTTAGAACTTTGTTCGGGAAGTGTTTTTCTATTTTGATCCATATTTTATGGGTGCGTTCTTGTAGTACTTGGTTTAGCGGTTTTAGGTTTGTTCTTATGTGAAATTCTCGAGGCGAAATTCTTTAAGAACTAAGTGTGTTGGTTATAAATCGAAACGCCTGGTTTTGGACTCTGCATTTTGGTCATTTAATCTGTGATAGTTTTTAGATTGAAATAATCGGGTAGGTTAATATTGGACGTACGATGATAAGGTAAATTTTCTTTCGTTACTATTCGAGAGGTCTCTAAACCTGTTAAGAGCAAAGAGGGCTCATTTTCCTGAGTAATCTTTTCGTTGGTTTGCGCATTGTATTCGTTCTTGGTAATTCTTAGGCCGAGGAATTTTTCCCTCTGTGTCGTATGGATACTGAACGTTATCGGCGATTATACGATGCCTCTTTCTTCTCTTTAGTTGTATTTTTAAAAATTCTTTAGTGTTCGTTTAGATTTTGCTTCTTGTTAAGAAATCATTGACGATTTTTATTTCACGTGCCGTTCGTTGCGCTGTCTCTCTGGTTTTAATAGTAACTTGAAATAGCCTGATAGATGACGTCGGACAGTTGGACGTAGAAAGCGTAGTCTTCTGTTGGTTGTTGGAGGTATCTCGTGTACACGGTATAAAGGGTGGGAATAAGAGACCCTATCTTACCTGGGGGACTACAGTCTCTAGGCTGAAAGTTTGACCGGTGTATTAGTTAGGGAGGATTCAGTCGACTGCCCTTGTGGGATCCGATCTCGTATCCAGCGAAGACAAGATCAAGGGTACCAGATTCTCACTCCGCTGCCCCATTTATCAGACGTTGGACTTTCTTAAAGTAGCCCAAGCACCCTAAAATCTCCAAAGTCTTAAGAAAAACAAAACAAAAACAAAAAAAAAACACCACAAACCCAAAAGGGAGCACTTACATCAAAATGAAGCGTGTAATGAATTTAGGGTGAAAAACTTCCGTTATTGGAAAAGCAAAGTACGATTAGGATCCGCTTAAAGTTTTAGTCGGGGAAAAGATTTAGTTTCAAGATTAAATAAATTTCAACGTCTTGATATGTGCACGTCTGCTTATGTTTTCGAAGGCAGATTTAAATTCAACTTTTAGGTAAACTAATATTTTTTTATATATTTTAGGTTGATCTGCCTCATATTTTATGGATAGGAATTTATTTGGGGGTGACGAATTTTAAAACATTATTTTGAGTGGTGAAATTTGCATAATCTAATTTTGGGGGGGTATTTGAGTGATAAGGTTCTTTTGAGTTTGTAAGGTTTAAAATAATTAACGTTAATAAATCATGTTGCAGAGCCACTTTGATTTTGAATCAGAAAATGAATGAGTAATGGGTCATTCACGAACGATAGATTTGGTTAACAAAATCAGGATTTTATTTTCCCTTCTGATAGAGAATTCGATTCGACCATTACCCCTAGGCCATTCAAAGTAAGTTCTCCCCCCGACACCCAATAACATGCCCGATCAAATTTGCATGACCCATGCCAATCAAAGCCATCAGCTTAGTTCAATTAACGTTAGTTGATTAGTAAACTTTCCCCCATCGGTCGGGACACTGTGATTTTTGCTTAATTTATTTTAGTTCTACATTACCCATATGTAATGATCAATATGTTTAGTTTTTAGAGTTAGTATGCCATTAACTACCCCCGGTCGTGTCCTCTAAAATCATGTACTACGCATGCCAATAGTGTCACGTCCATTTTCTTTATAATTATTGGTAATACCTTATGAAATTAATTAAAGTAAATAAGCGAATGAAATTTTTCATTAAAAAATATGGGCCAGAGCAAAAAAAAACAACCCCAAATTGAATTTGAATTAAAAACCTTATATTTACTATTAAATGATAAAGATAAAACTAGAAATAGAAGTAGGAGTCGAATCTTAGTCCAAAAGTAGAGAGAACGTTGTCGACATAAAACGTTTATAGGCCCAGTGCTTACTGAAGTGTTAAACCTGGCAACAATGAGGAGTTTAGCTAACTCTGATTGCCCTCGCTACACGAGATAATGGCATGTTTCGGCAATCAGGGCAGACCAAGAGACTAAATTAGAAAAAAAAATCAAATTCAATGAATAGTTAAGAAACAAAACGGGAGAAAATGTTAAAACTTCTATCACAATTGGAATTTTAATGATATGAGAAAAACGTGTCTTGTAGTTTTCGTCTTTTGCTTTCTTCTCAAAAACTTATTTTATTTTCTTTAAATTAGCATATATTTGCTATTTTTGACTGATTTAAACAAAATCAAACTAAACTCCAGAGAATTAAATGCAGAATAACATTATAAAGCCTTTACAAAAATAAGTCAGTGTATAATGTTATAGTTGGATAACTTGCAAAAATTAAAAAAAATCTAACTAATAATAAAAAATATTTCTTTAGAAATTCGTTATTGGATAATCGAAAATCGTTATATAGGAATATAAGACTGATGTTAAACTACTAGTTTACAAACATAAAAATCAGAAGAATCTATTTGGAAGGTAAAAGGATATGCTCTTTTGAAAAGAACAACTAAAATCTAGACTTTTGGGCCGTGTATAACATAGTAACATAAATACCATCCTAAAATAAGACATATATTGGAGAAAAATCTTTAACACCCACTTAGTAAATCAAAGATGGTACTCTTAATTGTATATGCGAGGAGAAATCTCTCTAGACCCATGCATAGGAAATTGGCTGAGGAGTCTAGAACAGTATTTCCTGAAGGAGAATATTGTGTCTAATGAGAGAAAAAATAGAGAAGCAAAACGCATTTTACATCCATATTGAGGGAAACGCTCAACTTCAAATTAATACTATGTTTTACTATCAGTCCTTATTTTGGAAAAGTTTAAGAAAGGGGTAATATAAGTATAGAAAGATGTGAAATTGGCCCAGGTTTTATTGTCGATCAGTAATATATTTTAGGCGAAATAAAAAAAAAAAGAGGAAAAGGAGGATTTATTGGGTTTTGATAAAGTTCTGTTACACTCGGTTTTTTATCTTTCGAGAGATTCACGCGTGTCATAGAAAAAGTTTAGTCAAACAAACTTAGAATTCTACTTTACCTTTACGTCTCAACAAAACGTCTTTTTAATTGTGTGTAGGTGTTTCGAATGAAAATCAAAAGAAACGAGATCTCTGCTCTTCTGCACACGGACTACAACAAGTGTGACATCGCCAAGCGGCTCAACCTTAGCCGGATGACTGTTCACAGAGTCGCAAAGACGCTTAGGGACAGGGAATATCTCAAAGATTGACCCCGTTCAAGCAGACTTAAAGTTGCGAACCGCTTGACTCTCAGAAAGAAAGGCCTTTGAAACTGCTCTGAAGCTCAAAATTAATGTGCTTGCGGACAAGAACATTTCAATGGCCACGGTGCCCAGGGCCGTCACGGAGGCTGGCGGCAAGAGTTTAGGGTGCGTAGAAAGGCTTCTGATCACAGATTGTATGCGAGATTAAAGTCGGGATCGCTCTCGTCGCCTTCTCAACGACTTGAAACGAATTCTGATTTTTCATGATGAAAACACTTTAACGGTTGATCCAGTCATCAACCATCAGAAAGACTGTGTGGTAAACTTCGGCCGACGTCTTTAAAGTCCGTTAAGTGTCCACGACCAAGCTCCTTGCCTCCGTGATGATGTTCGATGCCGTAACTTGAATAGCGAGAAGATGCCGCCAATGTGATTCGCGGTTGGTTACCAGCTCACGAAGAGACATCTGGGCACATAAGTCTAGAATTTTCAGTAAGAAACGCGTGGGTAATTGACCTAAAAGGAAAGAGTTCGCTGTCAAGGATACATACATATTCATGTAGACCCTGTGAATGATGCACAACTTGCTCTGAGTATGAAGAATATAAATTCATCTATAAGTTTGGAGCCAGCCAGTTAGGCAAGGTGAAAATACTGCAAACTTGGAGATCCGTAGTACAGATGCTCAAAATAAGTCAGGGGAGGACCCAAGAGTGGCCATTCTTTAGAAGAGTTGGACGAGGATGGAGAGCTAAGAAAAGGCTGATACAAGGATTCTTAGGTCAAAGGAGGAGAGTCAAGAAAAGGATGCTCAAAGTAATCCTAGTTTAACGATGGAGAGCCAAAGTTTCTTAGTTTAAAAGGGGAGAGCCAAATGAATGCTGCTCCAGGAAATCTAGATATGGTAAGGACTGGTGAACGTGGTGCTGCTCTTAAAAAAAAATTTATAGTCTTTAATCCGGTAATAACTGAAGAACAGTTTGATTTTGAGATAAGATAACTTAGGAATTATGATGATGATGCACTGTTCGATAGTGTAAACAATTGTTTGGATGAATGCGACCACAATTACTTCCCCCCTATTGAGTTAAGATTTAACCCCAAACCCCATTCGTTCATTTTTCATTGATACTTCTGTTGATGAATTTTCTGTACTCATTGTTTCTGTACATTCGGAAATTGTACAACCGTATGAAATAAATTGGTTTCCGAAAAATTAGATGTTTCTGACTGTTTATTTTTTCGTTACGCGAAAAATTTATCCTCCATTTCTGTACAAAAGACGACGAAACTATGTATTTGACTAGGAAAAGGTCATGTGATGATGTTAGAGTTGGTGACGAATCCTCTTGAGGGTTCTGATTCTAATTTTATTTACAACTCCAACGTCTTTTTCCTTACTCTAACCGTAGAACTTGGCTTGGGAGGAAATTTCCGACCGCCAGATCCTACATATCAGGATTCTATCTGGTTAAATGCTAACTTGGGAGAGATTCTAAAATATTTTTGCTCAATTAAAACACAACCAACTCACAAAACATTCACATAGAGGAATTGGGGGTCGACCTAGTTTTGGGTCTCTGGATATCCAAGCTTTATTCTTAGTCGATCCTAATCTAATTATGGAATTCACCGTTTTCGGAGTGGACGACTATGTATGCACTCAGCGTATAGCTGGAATCCAGTTGAGAGATAGTGAATTTTACTACTCAAGTGTGCACTGTCTGATGGAGGTCGACTGCATCCAGTACCGGGAGGATCTAACAAATCAAGCGATTTTTTAATTTTATTTTAGGAGACCATCTGACGAATGTCTACTAGGGCAAAATCACACCACAGCCTACTAGCATGCTATATTAAAAACAAATAACAATATGTAAATAAAAAACAAAGATAAAAAGGACAAGGCTAAAAAAAACGAAAAAGAAAAAGCAAAAAGGCAACAAGAAGGAAGCGTGCTCCGGCGTCGGAGGTTAGGCCCTCCTATTCTAGGTACAGGAGCATGTGACATACAAAAAACAGTCATATAAAGTTGAGAAAGCCGGCCTCCTCCCAAAAGAGGTATATTAGACAAGTCTGTATGCAAGAACCAGTCATGAGAACCTAGGACAAGTGGTAGCGACCCCGGTCGTCATGGTATCGTGACTGGTAACGTGCGCGAAGAACGCCCAGACTAAGAGAATCAACAAGAATGTGCCAAACAGTCTGGGAGACAACGCAGTCGTCTCATAAAGCGTCCCGAGAATGTGTCCAATTCGGAGGCAACCAAAAGCAACCTGAAGTCGTCGCGGCATTTGGCGATAGGTCGAAGGGAACAGTCGAGGCACATATGACA